>QNGE01004729.1:40994-56319 GCA_008508345.1 Paragonimus westermani | reverse complement strand
TTCTGATTAATACAGGCTAAGCAATCAGTGTGTGAAGTAAACAATTTCAAATAATATCTGTGTAGTACAGCATATATGATAACACAACTAGTACTGGTTAGCGAGGAAGGATATGTGAGTGTGTAAGATATTTCCATTGTTAGTGTGCTGTTAAGATAGAGGCCATGGGTTCACTATGTGATGTGATTTTAAAACCAGCTGAAGAAAAGAATATATGATTACGGTATTTTTTTATTTCGTAAGATTGTTGATTAACGAACGAATGAAAGCCGGCAACAATACAAACAGTGAGATAATTCAAAAGCTGACCAGTCGGTTCACTGGTGGATGAATAACATAATGCTAAGCTGACATTGTTTACCATATGTTCTTGTGTGATTGATTGACTTTCCATCCTCTCAAATGCCTTTCTTCCTCAAACAACATTAAGCATAAAGAAATGGAATTGAAATTCGGTTACATGGTCATTAACAGAGACCGCTGGTATGTTTTCAATACCATGAGGGTTTTCTGATTTTCCATTAATTCTTAGCGCTTTTAAAACTCATTTCGGCCGCAAACTTAATGAAAATCCAAAATGGTTTGATACGTGACTTGGAGATAAACAGCACCGCATTAATCTTTATATCCAGCTCGTAACATTCACTTACGATTTAGCACAACTGACAAGTTGGGAAAAACCTCATCAACAATTGAGTTGATAATGGTGGATAAATACAATCGCTGTTCTTTTTGAGATGTCAGCCACCAAATGAACTCTTTGGGTTTGGTCTCTGAATAGCAGGTAATGTTCGAAAACGCCGAGCATCCCATGTTTTTGGAAAAAAGACTCATTCAAATGGGGTTAGTATACAGGACCATGGGCATGCTGCCATTTACCAGATGAGACACTGCGGAAACGCAGGAAATTTCGCTAGACCAAATCAGCGACATATAAGGTCCCACCAGAAAAAATTCATAAGCGAATGTTATAGAGCGCGCACATTATGCTTGATTGGTGCATCATTTGAAGTGAACGACAGCGTGAACAGCAAGTCTGGCTCAGTAGAACGTGGATGGGAGTTCAAATTCTGGTCGTAGCAATGTTTTCTCGCCGACAACCTTTAACAAACCAGAGCTATTCGGTTGTTAAAGCTGCGCCGAACCGAGTCATTTTGAGTTATTACTAGCAGATTTTCAAGTGATGTACCTAATATCTCGATGGTAAGAATTACTTAGCGGATAATAAACCCGCAATAATTTTGGAGCTTTCTGGGACGAGAGCCCGTGTTGCGAAAACAGGCTTAATGTAATACACAGTGTGCATCCACATACGGTACTTTTTTCTTGGGTGCGATTGTTCCTATGTATCAGTAGAGCCTATCGTCACCCAGGTTTCGGCACGTTGAATGAAGATCATTTTTTGTCATTACTTGCAGTAAGATGACTGTGGTGTTGAAGTTAGTGGTCATTCCAAACCGTGAACTTTCCTTGGGAATGTCACTGGTTAAAACTGTGGCTGCAATCCTTGTGAGATAAGTCCACTGCACAGAAAGAACACTTGCATGGTTTCTCGGGCAAAGGTTGAGCTAGAAGACCAAGTTATTCAGCTACGGAATGTGGTTGCATGATCATCAATCTCATGGGAAAGCGCATGGCTTTATGACTAATGACAAACTAAGGATTGAGTTGACTGTAGCCGCGTTAGCTAATCGGATCTAAACGCGTCATTATAGGTAACTGTGTGCATCCCACTAGCACCCCAGTTTACACTATGTTTCCCCAACTGAACACTCAGCAATTCACATGCCAGACTTGACTATATCTCCGTTTATCAAAAGTTTCATATCGCCTGAATCGCAACAGTTTCGTTTTCTGTAGACGAACATAGAGTTAAACTACTTAGACCTTTCGTGGAACGGATTTGCGCTTCGTGGAACCGAGAGTCTCTGCCAGGATTTGTACACAAACCGTTCGCTCATCCAACTCAACTTGAATTCAAATCGAGTTGAACTAAGGGCGATTGTGGCATTAACTGAGATGGTACGAAAAACCGAGGTCTGCGAACGCCACAAGTACGTTTAACTCTAATTTTTCGTTTCTTCAGTATTTTGCCATTGTAATTTCAGCACATTTCCGAGAAGTTAATCTCACTGGAGTTAGGAAGTCGTCGAACTGAAATTAACGTAACAAGACATCGTAATTTACTTTGCATTGCTATTCATGGTTACTAAATTTCGTGTGCGCCGGGCACTGTGACCACAGACAATGGGCGGAGAAGTTTAAAATAACTATGAGCATATTTTCAACAGTTTCTTTGATTTCCCTTACCTGCTTTGTGGGTCACGTGATTTATCGCAGTGTTAGATACAACCAAATGCGGTCAAGAATCTTCCAAAATGTACACTAATAAAAAATCGTTTTGGGAGTGCAGGGCCAAAATTCTGTTTCAGAAGTTTTTGTTGCTATCGTAGTCAGAGGAGGTTCGTGACAGTCAAGTACATCACTAACAACACGCATGATACATCGTCAGTCATGAGTAATGAATGTTGACGTGGATTCGGTAGATTTCACAGGGCTGAGCACTGTTGTCGTCGTCTAGCCTTCTCACGTGGCCCATCACGTCACAAGCCGTCCCAACTGCTCATGCGCGTCCATACGTTCAATGGCCCGAAATCTCTTCCACGCCCGAACGTACGCCGCACATGCGTCGTCACCATCTCTACGCAGCCACTTGGAACGTTCCAACTGGATGTGGTCCGGGGCGTCGATACACAGGCACACATGACGGTGGTGGACCAGGATTGGAACGGGGAACAACACAAATGGATGGGACAATACACAGTCCAGACGAACACCACTGCGATTGGTTTGCACATCAATCCCAACAATAAAGATCATTCATTGTCACTGAGATATCCTTAGTTGTTAGTGGGTATTCAAGCTACCACGGTTAAGAGTTCCAATACAGAACTGAAAGTGGCCGCACAGGCATCTTAGGATGGGCTCGTCCCGAGAAAGCTTCTGATGAAAAACAACAGCAGGTTCCTGCCAAGGACTATAGGGTTTACATTCTCAGTACGCCTCATTCATTGTAGACAGGAACCCTTTGCTTTGTTTTAGGTTAAAAACCGCTCACTTGCGAAAGCATGCTACTTGTTACCGGCTTCACACTCGATGAAAATTCACAAGGATGACTATAAGTGAAACATGCAGACATGTTTGTCGCTGAGGTGAACGGATTGAGCGCGGCAACAGGTGAAAACATAATTCGAAGGTCGATACACGAATGTTCAACACGAATGATAACCTACAAATTAGTAGGACACAACGTTTAGTAGTTTGCCAGTGACACGGACGCAGTCAGACTCTGACTGGATTTCTGGGTCACTAGTTGAATCGACCGAAATTGGACTTACAGTGTTAGTTGAATAAACCTGAGCAATCCCTTCTAACTCTACAAAGCCATGGACGCCCTCTTGAGGGTTGACCAATGTTTTTGGTATAACTGACTATTTCTACGTGTGTACTCAGCAAACACTCTAATTGCAGTTGCGTATGGACAACAGAATAGAGTGAAACTGACGAGTGGGTTGGGTGGATATGTTCGATCTGAAACAACAGTTGATCTAGCGAGTTTGTTTTAGTTGCTTTTAACTGCCACCACTTTTTTCTGTGTATTCTTCAGCAATAACAATAAGCTACATTCTGTCAATAAGAATTTTCCGGAAGTGGAGATGCCGTAAGCAACAATCTTAGACGAGCACACTTGGCACGAACGTCCGCGTCAATCAAGACTTTTTTGTGTACTTCAAAGTCAAGTCAGTTTGTAAACAAAACGAACCAGTTTGTCTCTAGTATCTTATGTAACCAGATGATTCACGGAATTGCACTATTCTTAACTTTTTTAAGCTGCGTGGTTCCCAACAGACGAAGGATGACTGTGCTCACAGGCTCTTGATTGCAGCTTGTTTTTCTGACACTGCCACATGCGTATCGCAGATATTCTGTTGATTTGCTTTAAGTACTTGTCTTCTGTATCGTAACGAACTGATGCTAGACATCTACCGTTGTGCTCAGGACTTTTTGTTTCACGAAATTTTGCGATCTTTCCATTTTCCTTAACTGTTCATCACCAAACTCGTATCAAACAGGTTTTCATTTCAAAACTGTTAAATGTGCTCAACTGTTTTTATCATAAGGAAAACTGAACTATTCTCGATAAATAAGTGGGAATTAAGATACTGGTTATGATTGCCGGATCACCCATTTTATCTTCTTTGATCCTCTGTTCGTTTGAAAGCGTGTGTCAGATATGTTACTTGGACTGACGAAAATCCAACCGGTCCGTGAAACTGTAGGCAAAACATTTAGCTGAATAAACTATAATTTCTTTACAGCTTTCGTTAACATCACATACATCAGGTTTTTGAAAGCAGACTGAAAGCTAAACATGTCTGGTTGTTGTGATTGCTTTTTTGCAGAAATCACCCAGTTGTTCGTATCTACTCAGTAGCATTAAAATTTCCTTCGAACATAGGATTGCACTATGCAACTGATTTCCTATTGGGGTCACTTGCAAATTCTGAGTTTGTCATCACGTTTGAGTAGTAAAAGAAGTTAATTTATACCATCACTCCTAGTAACTGATACGTTACGCTGCTCCTTCACATTGAATTTATGTATGGTTTTGTGCGATTCAACTCTTCAGAATTTCAAACTTCAGTCAAGAATGTTGCATTTATCCCGGCTGTAAATAGGTTAACACTCAAAATACCGGAATATCCTGAGGTTTTCGTGTATGGCAGATCTCCCAGTTGCGTTTTGTAATGATGAGCCGAGGACGGTGTCCAAATGCGAGGACGCAAGGGAGCTGTATACCTGAAAACTAAGGTCACTAGTTATCAGCTCAGCTATACCGTCCATTTTTAAGTATAACGGTGTTTTTCATAAGACCGGTGTAGTCTCATGCTTAGTCGACTTGCAACCACCAAGCGAAATGCGGATACCACCACCACAGACTAACGCAACTGCGCGTGGACATGTATTTCGAGCTTGCACTCAGAGTGACATTGATTATCTGCATCGTTTTGTCCTATCCTCTTCAGATTCCGTTCAAACAGAGGAGTTCAAGTCTAGATTTAGTAGGAAGGCTTTTGTGGTGAACTTAGTCAAAAAAACAAGGTGAGAATGATTGAATTTATTCTAGTGTATACGAAACAATGAGCACAAGAAACACGTAGATATTAATTCAAACGCAGTCGAGTACTGAAAACAGTGTACATCAACAGTGGTACGAAGTAGATGCAACTTCTTAGTTACGATCATTTTGTATGTGAACGAGATCACTCAAACTCTAGTAAGGACGAGAAACCGTACCATACTACTCATGTTGCTACCTAGCGATATGGCGTGAACATGTATTTGGATGCCGAAGTTATGGGGAGGTAAATAGAGGAAGACACTTCGGAGTGCGTTTTGGCATTAAATGATGTTTCGCTGCTCACGTGCACTGGACGTTAGCAACCGTAGATAAACCGATGTCCCTGTTAACCGGTGTTTTTTGTTCGTTGTGTTGTAGAGGTCTGCACCCCATATGTTCGTCTCCCCAATACACGACCTCTGTGCCATCCGCGTTCTTAGTTCACGAGAAAAATCTACGACTTTATATTATATAAACCGGTTTCAGAAGTTATTACGAGATATAGATAAACTAAGTCCTTAAAACACAAGCAGCTCACGTTGTGTTAGAAACTCAGATGAATTGTTATCGCTGACCGCTCTTCGGACTTAGGGTGCACACGAGGACAACGGTTAAAAATATTAGCCAAGAAAATCTTCTTGATGTTTACTCTGACTCTAGTATTCCAATATTCCTGGCTTTTAGTTGACGAGGAAAGGGTGTGGGATTTCTAACTTACGAACCTCGCATTGCGAACCAAAAGTTTCAACTATTCGGGCAGCATAGGGCCATTTAATCAGTTACCTTATGTTCTCATCTGCCGTTAGTCTGGATGGAAACTGTTGGCCTCTATTTCAACTAGCCCTTACGCCCCTGTTTGAAGGGTTTGTGCCCATACGATGCTCCCTTATGGCACATAGTCTACTTCTTCAATTACCACTGGTGAGCAGTTCGCCAGTGTACGCTTTAGTATAGCTAGCGTTATATTGACACACTGCATCAAGCACTGATCCAATCATGACATTATCAACCGCTACAAGCTGCCACCAAACTATATGATCACTGAAAACTTTCTTCTAAATGGTTTTTACCCACCAAGCTTGGTTTCAATCCAATTACAATAATGGGCGTCCACCAGCTTCTGCATGCAATTGAGAACACACCAAGCTGTCTGTTGGAACTGTTGGATCTGGAGGTAAGTCCAATAGTTGTAACGAACAAATCACCCGATGAAATGAGTTTAATCCTGATTGCAACTACCAAACCAAGCTGCTGACCAAATTACGTCGAAAACTGTGTGAATCGTGACGAGGAATGTAGGTACATTTCACCAGACAATTAGAAACATGAATGCGGGTTTGTAAATTGAGATTTAATCATGTGCATTCCACCCATTTTCAACTTATCTTTTGTTGATATACATTGAACATGCCTGTGAATGATATGCTGTCTAAAGAGGCGCTGGAGATTGTGTTCGAATTCAGGAAACTCAACAAATAGCAGATCGCTCTGGCTGCACTCCCGGATTTTTTCTGCCCTATTCTCGAACGCTATCGTGGTGATAAGCGAACATTTCCCAAATTGCCCATGCTAGGGTACCATGCATCTTTGGCTGAGAAATTAAGACGAAACCTAAATTTCAAGCAATGCTCCTCAACTTTTTAAATCAAAGATTGTATCATTTTTCTTCAAACAGGGCCTCTACGTCAATGACAAACTGGTGCAGATGGCGCAGCGAATCTCCAAGAGACATCCATTTGCTGTCATAAACGCCAACTGCATAAAATGGGACAGCCGCTCTCGAAAGGAAGGTTGGTCAGTTCGTTAAAACATGTCATTGACAGTGTAATACGTATTTTACATGCTGTAAAACTGCAGACAGCTTCAGAATATAGTTGGTCTTCCCTAATTAGTGGCTTTCCCAATGCACAAGACAAAAAGTATCAGGACTTGGATAAAAAAGTGAAGCGCAACGACGTTCGTAATGTTTCTGACAGATAAAGCAGTTTGGTAGATACAAAAATTTCCAAAAATAACACAATCTGAAATTATTCCGGTGTGTCATGACTTCTATCTTAACCTCTTTGGACTTACGGGTAAGGAATCGTGAAAACAGTGTAATGGATTTGCCGATTACGCTGTAGGACATAGCTACACTTGTTTCAATCCACAAGTCCTGTTCTAACGATGGGCACAGTCGAGATCAGAATAGGGTGAAGCTTGTGTGTACATAATTCGCATCAGTTAGTAGTGTACTAACTTCTGTGCAATCAAAAGGAGTATAAACCGCATTATTTATAGAGGCCAGTGTTTATTTAACATTCGTGCTTAGATTCGAAAGGCAAGTAACGTTATCGCTGTACTAACAGTAGCGAAAAGTTAAATTAGCGAATCTGTATAATCGAGAAAGTTTGTGAACAGATAGCGACGTTTGCTTGTTTCAGAAAGGTGCACAATCAGATCAGTTGTCACCAACATGAATCAGTATGTTCCACGCAACCTTTGTCATGTACAAACAGTAGTGAAGCTACAGAACGGACTAGTATGTTAGGGATAATTTATCATAGGGTGGAACGCAGTGCTGACCAAACGTAGCAATGATAAATTATTATATTATGTAGCTGTGTTCACGTCAACTTGCTGAGATGAGGTCGCAAAAATCACAGTGGCTCCAATAACGCGTAATTAATTATTTAGTCCCCTGAGTGAGATCAGTGGAGTACAGTTTTTTCTTTCACTCTGAATACCTTGCTCTGCTTAGATAACTCCATCCTCGTTTAAATGCTGTCAATGACTTACCATTGTAGTGCAAAAACAAACTCATTTGAGAGTAGTGTAGTGCGCTCACTCGGGAATTAGAGGACATGCATCAACGCCAGGAAGACGGGGAACCAGAGGTGACCATTGAAGTAGTGTAGACTTACTTCGAGGGACGTGCCACTAGGTTGAATGACAGTGAACTTTGTAAGAACGCATATGAGTCATGCAGACGAGCGTACTTTTTCGTGAACCTATGTTTCAACATGACCTGTAGGGAATTTCACGCAACAAACCAACTAGCAGGCCATGCGCTTTTGCAATCGCAATATCGTAATACAGCAGCTACAAGTCATACTGTATACGCATTGAATAACTATCGCCGGAACTTATCCAGCAAGCTTAGATCTAGGACACTACAGCTTTGCAGAAGCAGGCTTTACCTTCCAGAGCACCAACGCCGTTTTCACACATTGGCTTATTAAACTAATGTATCCCCTTGCAACGTCAGGAGAATAAACACAATGAACATCATTTAAGTGTGCTTGGACTAGAAGTAACAATTTCTTGATCTTTTGACTGGCGGGATAATTCATCTGTGGTTGGAAATAAGATTGAGGTTATTATTACTCCCCGTCAACGATTGCTGAAGGTGGGGCAGGTATAAGCTAAACACACTAGAGTCAACCGAAAGCAATCAACCGCTTTCATCAAAAACGGTGCAGCAAACCAGTTCGCCTTTGGTCAGTAAAAGTTACGCGATAACACCTAACGGTGTTCGCACGTGCACTTTCAGAACAGAAGGAAGACAACAGTTCAAGGGTCCATCGCTCAATTGTTGTAACTCCACTCAGGAAACCGGGCCCATGGCAATTTGGCCAGCTGAAGTGTGAATGAAGAACCATGGAACTCCGCAATCCTGCTACACTTATGGGTTACCTGAAGATCTTTACTATTTTCGATAACCTGTCCTACAACGTTCCGATTCCAGAAAGTTTGTGAGACGTCACGCCCCTTAAATATATCTGTTTTTCTCTTTCTGCTACATACCATTCTAGGTTGAAAAAATTAATATTTTTATGATACGACCCAAGAGCAATAAACCGATTCAGTCGCATTAGTCTTGGGAACTAAAACCGCCAGTTTTTTCTGTCTCGTTGTGGAAACTTCCACTTCCGTCAAACAGTCCTTCATTTCATTTTCAATGCAACTTATTAATTCTCAAGAGGGGATAAATCACTATTTCATCTAATTTTGGGTGTTTGCAGATCCTCCTCTAACAACAGCAGAAACAGTCGTAGCAGGCACAGATAAAACTGACTGAACTACTAGTGTAGGTGGTGTGTTTGCAGCAACCGGCATCCAGATCGAACGACTCTTTCGAAACTGCGGCGGAATTTCTCACCAGCCTAGTCATTGTGCATCATGTTGATTCTTCCGTTGATATTCGAAAGATATCGGGATTTTTTGGAGGTGCAGTTTCAGATGCTGACTTTGTGTGCGCTCGATTCAATATATTTTTTTATGCGTTTACAACACATTTACAAAGACTGAGAGAAACTAACACTTGCTAGCTCAGCTGTTGTGCACCTTATCGATCCTGTTTGCGTCATCAATTCTGCTAGCTGTTTTCTTCTGAACTGTCGAGCAACTGCAGCCAGTATGAAATTGTGAACAGCCCAGTTTTGATTACACCTTGAGTCATGGGAAATGGAATGAATGATCCACTACTGTGTCAGAAATTAGTCCTTCACACATTTTTATTATTAAAGCTTACAATCCACACTATGAACGACCATGGTTTATGGTTTCATAGGTAACGCAATTGTAATTGAGGCACTATAAAACGTTGTTTCCAATTGTACATTTAACCTCATTTGAACTTGTTATTTACTGTGTTCTTATCGCCCTGTCGATATCATTTCATAAGAAGAGTATGTGCTTCAGAACATGCAAGTAAGATTACGTAGGATGTATTCTTCAGAGATATTTCGATCGATCTGATTGATTACGATACACGGTGTATGAACATTAAGCAAAAATTAAATTGAGTGAATGTAAATTAAGAATGAGTTGTTATCCGCAGTAAACCAGCACACAACCAAGAGCAAACTAGTCACTTTTGAGTGAGTAGGGACATATCAATGCAGACAATATCGCTCTAACAACGGAGCACGCAGGAGTAAGCGTAAGCTAGTGGACAGTCCAACAGAAGGCTTGGGACGAGGAAAAATAATATATCGTGAATAGTCCGACTAAAAGACGTCAGAATTATAACAATAATAACGAACAGCAATAATGACAAACAAAAGCTAACATGAATTCAAGAGTACCAGCCCTAAACGCCATGCTAGTGATCGGTTAATTACCATCTGCTTCTGTACACATGGATAAGGATTATAACGGTTCAACGCGATGGTCTCAGCAAAGAGCAAAATGTGCTCACCGGTTAGACTACGCAACATAAGAAAGGCCTTCTCCACTTGGATTACATGTCTCATTACTTCCGAATGTCGTGTGACAGTGGAGTGGGTAGCGTGCTGACCAGCTGTGTACAACAATCAATTGTCTTCATCCGAACATTTCGCTCACCATAGAAGTTTGTGAGGATAGTAAAATTTCCTTTTCAGGTTCACGATGCTGGATCGATTACCAGAAGGGTACGTAGTTAACCCACTTTGGCTAGCAGGTGCATTCGTTTCAACTTTCTGTATCAGCATCGCTCAAACTTGATCTTGTTCGAACCCTGGTTGGATTAGAGGAAATTGCTGAACGCAGACAAGACAGAAAGAATCGGCTTTTATTCAACGAACACTGGTGAACATCGGCTACTGCGCATAGTTTATCTCGAATTACGTTAGAGAAAGCTCCAGGTGGTCTGTATTACAAACAGTGTGTCTAAAATCCGCGTACACAACGTTGCCATACAAAATAAGCAAAAATGAGCCATCAGAGATGATCAACACTCCCTCGCCACATCTAACATTATTAACGTATTCACGTGTAATTGTGCAGACAGGTATATCGGCCAAACGGCCAAAAGGTTCGAGACACATGTCACAGAGGGCATTTAAAGATGGCTACTGAGCAATACAATTGAAGTTGTTCATTCTTATTTTACATACATTCGAATTAATGCGCGGTTATTGATCAGAGTCTGCGTATCGTAACCGATGAGATCAGTCAGTATGTTTCTGCAGAGTACAACCTGCGTGTTCTGAACTCCTCCAAGGACAAGTGTTTTATACACTTCGTTTGATGTTGAATAATTGAAAACGGGCTCGTTCACCACAATATTTGTGATGAATATTCGGGGATTTCCAAAGTCCAACTGAAGTAACGATGTACCTGGTTATAGATGACACCCGGGGGTTCTAATTACTCTAACTGCGTGCATTGAGATGTACTCAAATGAAAGATCGTTGTCTTTCCTATGAGCAGAATATAGTGAACGCATGCTTGGACTCACAGTTGATCTCCAGTCGAATAGTGATTAACCGAATGGAGACGAAAACCTTTATTTCGTGCGAATCAGTCTTTTTATTCAAGGTAGCCACCTTTCGCTTCGTCAGTTCTTGCATTGAATTATCCCGACACCGGCATCCACCAGAGCAAACATAATTTGTTTGCTAACATTTTTAGAAGCCATGCACACTTCTGGATACTCATCTTGGTAACCGGTACAGATTGTAGGTCGTCCAACTGTCTCAGAGTTAGGAGGGTGCGGCAGGGTGGTGGAATGCCAATTTCAACACTGAACTAATGTCTTTAAAGAAATCACGTCTCAACTCTTTCATGATAAGTATTGGATCCGGTGTATCTCACGAGAATCTCCGGGCGTAGTCATGATGTTACATGGAATCACAGTACTCAGTATGAATGCAGAGTTCTGCGGATGTTACGATCCACTTCCTTTGCAGACTTATCGGTGAACCATATCCGAGTATGCTCTTAAGTCCGTGCTTGGAAGACTGCTGTGGAATGGACTGACGAAATCACAGAATGATGTGAAATATATTAATTGGTAAACTTATGAAAATGAACAAAAATGGTTGTTAATCCTCTCGAAGTTTGGATTCCCACCACACATATTTTACTCCGTCAACTGATGATTTCACTGGATCGAGTATTCCACCAACATTTGAATCTGCTAAGTGTGACAAGTTCAATTCCGGGAATTCTCCATTTTCACAGCAACATGTCAATTTTGACGTCAGCTGTCTCGTTTAACGCTAAACGTTTATCCCCTTTGTCCACCGCTTAAAATACGCAACCGGTTCTCCTCGTTTAGTAAAACATGACATGAAGTTACAGTACAATGGATAATGGAACGAACTTTAGTGTTGTTCACTTAAGCTGAGATGTAAGTATCCCATCTTATGTTCATTTTCATTCTAATAAACTGTATGCGTTTGCACCACTATATTCAATTCTATCTGATAAGTATTTTTATTCCTACCGTTTCCGCTGTAGATTTATTAACACCCTTCTTTTGTCTCCTGATTATTTTCAGCAAAATATGACCCGATGACGTTTTTAACAAATTACTTGGTCAGACACGGTATACGGATTATCGATTTTTATCGCTTGATTGACTCCAAACAGTCTGGTTTGATGAGCAGAGCGGATTTTGTCGCAGGTGTTCTAGTGAGTTTGAAGTGAATGCGGTCGATTCTGCTTCCATGCTTTTGTTTACGCTAATTTCAGTTACATATGTGTCAATCATTACAGTCGCACAAGTAATGTCAGTTTTATTTCCGTAATACTGTTCTACGTGGAGTATGCTGCTTGTTGTGCCGATTTATTATCTAGAGACTAGATATAACTTCACACGTTACTCACAAATACTCATCAGATACTCACGATTATAAATGACACTCACGTAATGTGTTGAGTAGAAGTTTTTAAGAAGTAACGGGAAAGTTGTATCCAACTTGAAAACTGGAAGTAATCTGTTATGAAACACTTCGCGAATAATTTAGTGGAAAGGGTTCACTTTCAAAGATCTATAGTCCGACTGGTGATTAGTTAAGTAATAATACAAATTTTTAATATATCACCACGTGATACTCAGGGAAGCGTGTGAATCGAACTTTCGTCCAACATGCAGAATAGGTCAAATTTTTTGCCATTGTTCTGAATATAATTTTGAACGACACCTAAACGTGTTTTCAGTAAAGAAAAGTAAAACGCCGGCGATGATGTCTTTGGAAGGTCCTTCGTTGTTTAACCATATGAGAGTGCTGTGCTCCACCAGTCTGCACGAAATTATGATTACTAACCGCTGTGAACCGAAATAAAACAACCGTTATACATATACTCACATCAGTGTGCGCTAGCAACCAGAATGATCGATAAATGGTGCAGACCCGTTGGCGTACGGTGAAGGAAGAGTCGGCTCTTCGAACGTCACTCCCTCTCGGTGCGTAGGAGGAACCTTCAAATTTTGTTGGCCTAATACCATCAGCAGGCTTGTTTGAGAGCCATGTACAGTAAACCTTTCCAAAATTGTGGAGTGTTCAACAATAGTGATTCTTCACTAACGGCACACAACATTCTGATCTGGTTGTGATATTGATGTACGACTGCGTACGGTTTCTGGGTTAGGCTTTTCGTAGCTGTGAGCTGGTGTAACTTTATACGGCAAACGGTCAATGATGTGACGGTGTCGCCACACTTGTATGTCAGTGGCTGGCTAAACATCTCACAGTTACGGACTAGACTGTTGCCCCACTTTAAAAAATGTCAACAGATGACCATCTTCGTTAGTACTACTGTTAAGAAGTTTGATAGATATCTCAGGTTCAGCGTGCCTTAGTTATAAAACTCAACAGGCTACTGCTGGAATCGAGCAAGTGATCGGAACAGCATGCGCGAGTGTGCCAAGCGCTCGAACAGCTAACGTTCGAAACCTCGACGCAAGCTCACACAGCTCACTTCCTCATACAGAATCTATCAAACGATCTGGAAAATTGACTGCCTATGCAGAATTTCCCAAGCAACTCACGCTAAAATTCATTAGGCCACCCGCCAACGTTGAAATTTTATTGTTGGTAAGTTATATAACGATTCTGTTGGTTTGGATATGTTGTTTCTGTCACAATTTGGAATCCGGTGAAGGGCCAGATTTTCCACTATTGGACTTCTTTCTGATTTTCATTTTTTTTCATCAAAAACTTAAAATAGTGAATGCCTAATTTGCGGTGTGATCTGAACACGTGTGTGCGATCTTGGTGGTCAGTCCTCATTACCTAAGGATAAACGCGTAGAAATATGCAACTTCCTCCCCAGAAGAGTGTTGCTAATTAAGCTCTGGTGGTGAGTTGAAAACCTCTTGGCCAACAAAATCGTCCGAACGGTCGAATTGCATTCGGGTTAGAATGCAGACCAGGTTCAAATACACATGTGGTTCGGCTGTTTTCTTTTGACGCAACTAGCGCCTTGCCTCTAAAACAGACCTTGCATAACTGTGCATTATATTCGAATAACCAGTCTTTTTGTAGATCTTCCCAAGTTCTCATGGTTCACTCTATTGACCTCCAAAGCAAAACTTTTCTTATGGGATAGGATAAGACAAATAATATATATCTGGTGGTCAGAATCCGTCGGAAGCGCACAACCGATTTGGCTTCTGTTGTCACATACTGGATATATGCACCAGGTGAATTTCGACCACACATTCTACTCTATGAACAGCAATTGGTTAAGGTTGTGGATAGTAGTTTATTTACAAGTTAGTTTTGCCGTTTACCTCGGACTCAGTGTAGACTGTGGATTATCGTCGACTTTAAAGGTAACAACTGGTACTGTGGAAAAAATAAATTTAATATAAACTTCCGGACAGGGCTGATATTTTTTAAAGTATGCTCAAACATGCACAAAATGGCAGATAAGGTATTTCTTCCGATTGCTCTTGCACTAGACCGTTCGAGCGTTGATCGCTCTAATTGTGCTTTTCACATACAGACTTCAGTGAAGGTCTGTCTGTAGATCGCTACTTCAACATATGTGGTGGTCTAAACGAACTAATGGTGAAAAAGATCAATGCAACAAAGAAAAACGGTTGCTGTAGTGAATGGGTGCAAAGGCTATGCTTAAAATAAACAAAACAGGTGTCTAATTCGGTCGAAAATACCCATTGAAGTCATGAGAACGACAGAGTAGCGAACAAGACTTGTTTTCTGTGTTTGATCATCAGGCTAATTACAACACAATAAATATGAAAACAGTGACTAATGTGAGTCAGATAAACGGTCAATATAGGTTAAGGACGACATGTTTGTTATCAGTTACGTGATCACTGTTCCGAATCATGGGCCTGACTGATTGTGGGCCAGGGGAGGTTGAGTGTCCGCACGAACTTCTTCTGAGCGCAGAGGTCAGGGTTACGCAATCGGATGCTGATGG
>QNGE01004729.1:14581-27957 GCA_008508345.1 Paragonimus westermani | reverse complement strand
GGCAATATTATCAGAGACTTGCCGTTCAATCATTCCCAAGAAGATATCGGCTAATGTTGGGCCTAACGGACTACCCATAGCCACTCCATCTACTTGTCTATAAGAAAGCCCTTCAAAATTGAACCTGATGTTTTCTGTACACAATAAAATGAGGTCCTTAAGATATTCAAGTGGAATACCTATATCACAGTTTTGGCTGGAGATAAAATCACACATAAACTGCACCGTCTCATGAACAGGAACGTCAGTAAAAAGGAAATCCACTTCAATGGAATACATAGTTTGTGAACTCACCGACATGCTTTCTAGTGTCTCAGCTAACCGGTTAACTTGCACGTCTTTTTACCGAAATAGAACCGACAGAAATTACTTTGTACGATTGAAAAATCTGCCGATACAAACTGACTGAAGCACATAAAGTTAGATTAAAAGCCTCGTCTAATCAGATGAATGTGAATAATCAGTAGTGGACTGAATGAACCTAATATTAGAATTATAACGGAATAAGGCCTAAAACTTTCGTTATCGTCAATTGGTTCTCGTTATACCTTTACAGCAACAGAAAATACCACTAAATTCGAATGATTTGGAAATAATTCTAAACTACGTGGACCAAGATCACACGGATCAAATAAGCTTTCAGTAAGTTTCAATGAAATTAAATATTCTAATACAAGTTGGTGTTTTGTATATACACTTCCTCCAGTTACTAGTGCCTCTCTACATGATAAGTTTTACGGGCTTGCTTACAGCAGTGCCAGAAAATTAAACCATCATTAAGATGTACCATTTTCAGTGGTTGTATGAACAAAGAAACTGAGTAATCCACTTCCACGTAAATCTAGTCACGGGGTTCGCTGTATAATACCAGTTGATGGCTTTATTTGTACAAACATGTCTAAACTGCAATGTAAATCTAAGGTCAAAACGTTAGATGTTTGCCTCTATTACCAAATTGGTGACAAAGCATTCACGAACAGTGTTCAACAGTAGTACCATTTAAGCATGTCTATTTTGGTTGACCGTCACCAAACATCACAAAGATTAGATGAGTTGGCTGTCGTCTGAGTGTGACAAAGCACAGTCTTCTAATTTTTTCAAAGCCGTAAGGTGTTATCCAAAAGTTGATAAGGTCTAGTCATTGGCCTGAGTGTTGATCACAACGCTTACCGAGGCACTGTTGTCAGTTCAGTGATGGTATTGTGTTCAGTGATTTCCTTGCGTACCTGACGTGCTGATAAGTCCCACAAATTTTATATGGTAGTAAAAAACAACAGTGTAAGCCGGTCACTCAAGAGCTTTAAGACCTCGTATCCTTAATCATTTTTTGTTTTGAGGCGTATGAAATAGAACATGTCGTGTAGAAACCTGAATTGCCCTTAAAGGTTGAATAAATGAATGCCTGTCAGGGTGTCAATATAACAGATGGTGTCTTGAGTGGAATATGTAACAGCCGTACACTTACGCGTGCGCTGAATCAGAATTTATCATATCTACCTCGGCTGAATTACAAGTCGTCCTCCGTCGTGTTTGTGATGCCTTCATGAATTGAGTTCGTGCATGGTAAGTTTGTTCACGCTATTGAGGCTTGTTAGATATCATTGAAGATTTTATCAAGGAGACATTTTAACCAGTGCTGAGCGGTGAAGTCTCAGCTGCTGATTGAGATAAATGGATTAATTAATTCTCTACCAATCAGACCGTTTTGTCTTCAGCGTCCATCACATGCTCCGTGTGTCATTATCTTGGTATGATGGAAGCTGAGAGAAATTCTCCGTTCCCCATACAGAAGATGGACCAGCTTACCGTTCATTTCGGTCCCCCGATGAATTTCAATCTTCTGAGATTGCACTTAACATCACCTCTTTGCCACGAGTTTAGTTCGCTAACGACGCTTGTGTTCCACCACGAATATTGGAGCTTCGAAGTCCCCCAGCATTGCTGGTTTGACTGTTGCTTCATGATGTGGCTGAAGTCAATGCAAACTGTACCGTTACTTACATGAGTTTTGATCGAACTGCAGTAAGGTAGTGTTTGTGTCACCAACACAGCCGCCCGACAGCCGTGTAGGCCTAGTTTTCATGACACTACATGATTGGTTTATGCTGAACCAACACATCGGAACGATGGAACCACAGCAACAAGTGATGATATTTGTCGATATTCAATCTTCTCGCTTTGGTGAATATTTCATTTTTAGCAAATAGGAACTGAAACATATTTTGGTTGCTTAACAACAATAGCTACTTACACTTCAAAAGTAGAAAGATACTGTCTAAATGTTTAATGATGGTGGTGTGACTTTGTCACAGGGTGAACATTTCTGTTTTCTATGGAATCGATAAAGAAAACCTGAAAATCAGACCAGCTAGACTTCGTTCGTTCTGACGTAATTTATGTAGGTGTTAAAGACGGGTTCTACTAAATGAAATATGTATTTGAATAAAACTTATCAAACTGCTTCTCAGTCACGGTGTATTATTCCAGAATGTTCTCGAGTCGATTGTACCTATACCGAATATCCGTGCGGGATCAACTACGTGTGCGAGCTCACGAATTCTCCAAACACCAGCTGGATCAGCATCGTATGTTTATTCAGCCAACCGGATCAAAAGATATCGATAAGCCACCTCAAGGTGAGGCATCATTTGCATCTTCTACTGTGTATGGTGTATCGGATCGATCACATAATAGTGAAAAAAACAAGTCGACTTTGGTGTCATGTAGTGCAAACACTTCTGTTGATGAACATGAACATAGCATACCACGGGCCAGTCTGCAATAAAATTCATCATTGTGATTGTAAACAAAACCAGACGCATAGTTGAAACCACAGCTTGGCTGTTACACACTTTGAGAATAAGAGGTGTAATTAGTGGTATCGATTATTCGTTTAATTTTTGCACCGTTAGTGGTTAACTGTTGATGAATGTTTCAGCATGCGTCTGTTTGACTGCATGATCAAAAATGAATTCAGCATTCAAATTAAGCTGCGGTTTTGATGATAATTGATTAAGTATCAATAACGCACCAGTAGTAGGAAAGCTGTGCGCTAATTCTATTGAAGTTGGTGGTTACAGTTTAACTTAGAAATTTGTAAACGTCAGTTTTGTCGAAGGGAATTGAACAGAATAAATGCAATTGTATTTTCGGAGCGGAATAGTGACCTCAGCATTACCCATGAGCCGAAGCGACTGAACTTTTAATCAAGAGAATCTGGCTATGCGAAGACTGAGATTATCCTGATAGACTGGAAGCAGCTTTTGTTCTGATAACTGACACACTTACAGTGATATATACCACACTCTCTACGGTTTTTCGTGCATCACGGTATTTGTGCCCTACTTAAACTTCAGGCGGTTAATTATACGTCCAGCCAGCTTTGCTCTTTCGAAGTGGGAATTTACTTCTCATTTTGAACTCTGCTCTCATAGCAATTTCTCTGGAAGACTACTGTTTAAGCTCCAGGACCGTGCGTTGTCTGGCTCATGGTATAACGGCAATTCTAGTGTATACGTGGTTTCCGAATAGGTCGGTAAATTAAAAATATCATATTCAGTGTCCATTTCAGCCTGTCACCGCGTGTCATGCTAACATTTGGCAGAAGTACTCTGAAATGTCAGCCAGCTTTGTCCGACAGATGTGATAAATGGTAAGATGAGTGAGGTTGGCAACTGAAAACTAAATGTGCAAGGATCCGTACATCGATTCGAATGAAACAGCTAGCGCACGACTAGAAAGTTAAAGCCTAAAGCTTGAATGTGATTTGATTCGAGGGTTGGGACTAAATTTTAACTGAGATCGACATGAAAATTCACATGATTTTTTTATCTCAACTGACCGCGCTTCCTCTGCGTATATGAATTGGGTATCAGGTCTTACTAAGTGGGAGCAAATGGTCTCAGTGAACAGGTTAATGAGTATGTTATCATGCCTGCTTTTGCTGTAATAACTGACACCTTCCTCCTTGGCACACAGTACACGCGATCTCAGAGGTTAATTTGAGGTCCGTCGTCTATGATGGTTTCGATTGACTGTGTGATTTACCTCTCCCCGGTAGTACAAATCGGCGTACGACATCCATGATCACAGGAAGTGTGTTCAGTAGTCTTCACCACGAGTGATTTTCACTTGCTCCTTTAAAAAATGTGTTGAGTCGATCAGCTCTGCAAAAACATGAATTTGCTTGGGTGATCTTGAAGCAGTGCGTATATCTCGTAATGAGTCAATAGTCATCCTCACATCCAGCTGTCGTTTCCCTGTTCCAACAAACATGGCCTATTTATATGAGATGAGTGCCGAAATTGCACCGTGAAGGCGCAAATGCTTGTGAACGAGAATATTAACAAACATATATCAGCACCACTTCAGATAATGCAAGACTACATTTTTGACTGTTTCATTTGTATATTTTGTATTGAATGAAACTCCACAGGATTTCCTTCAAAGGAAGTCAGGAGGCAGGTGCAGTCAAAAGCACAACCGCGGAGCACAGACCGTAGTCAAAGCTTGCGACATAGGAGAACAAGTGGCAATCGAATGCAACCGAAACAAAGAGAGACAAGGAGCATACGTGAACAAATCCTATCGGCTGGCACATTCGAAACTGCCTGTTCGTCAAGTGACGCGTGCAATGTGAACGAGAGTAGAAAAGCGACTACCTCTATTGATCCACTGTCTCCTTTGCAGGATAGATGTATTGAGGACCATCACAGCAATGATCAATTCATCCCTGTCCCTATTCTGCAAGTGTATGATCGATCCTACTTTGAACAAACTGGAGCGCAATAAACTTGTTTGCCACTCACCTGACTGCCACTTCAATGTAGCAGAATTTGAACCATCTAACTCTCCGTTTGCATCCTCCATTTTTCTGGTCTCTCTCGTAACAATAATCACTTCAGGACAAGTCAGACAGCAATGCGGTCATCAATAAAACGAAGCTATTAAACGTCTTGTCCTCGTTATTCGCATATGTTACATACATCATTTGGTTACAAAGTGTTGTAAGAGTCGTGTTCATTGCACATCCCTTCAGTCACCCCCAACTAATCAATAAGGGGAAACTTGTTTGAAGGAAGCAGGTGTCGATCACGTAAGCTCACAGGGTGGTTGCCATGTGTAAGAACATTACTGAACGAAACTAAGTGAACTCAGATTAGTTAAAGCGCGTTCCGAAGTTTGGAATGCATTATATTTATTCAGGTTCAGAATCAATCTAGTGGAACGAACGCAAACGAATTGGGGTTTGTTCTTGTAGTTGACGATATTATTTATGTTAATAGTGAAACGTTTCCAGCGACTTGATTTGGTTTCGATATTTGGCGTCGTTGGTCATACATGCGTCACTCGACGTTCGTCGGAAGAATGTACAGTACTCAATTCCGCGTTTCCTCAGTCGTCGAGAGTAATTCGTGGCGTTTATTTGGTACGTGTACTGAAGTCGCTCAGTATTCAATTCCGCGTTTGCTCGGTCGTCGAGAGGAATTCGTGCCGTCTACTTGGTTCACGTACTGAAGTCATTCAGTACTGCAATTTGGCTGGTCAATCTGTTTGAACATACAACGTCGCAGTCTCCGGTCTTTCGAGGGTCAAAGGGTTGCAAATCGACGAGGTCAACTCCAACTAAATCAACTGTCGTCCCAACGGTTGCAACCGAAGAAGAAATCAAGCAAGCAACTGTTGATGTTCACTCTCATTCTGGTTCTCATATTGGTAATGTCTGTTATCAGTAGGGCGCGCTCACAAAGGAAAGTAATTGAGTTGAAGGAGGAATACCTCAATGAAGAATTAGAGTTAGAATTATTAGAAGTTGAGGTAAGGCACATACAGGAGCTGCTAAAAATTAGAAAGGATACTGAAGTAGCCAGGACCATAGAGGAAGACAGGGAGTTCGAGCAAGCCAATGAACAGTCGATCGATACTGTCACGGATAAGCAGTTATGTCGATGATCGCCACGCGCATATCGGACAGAGCTCGACAACTGGGTTGGCTGTGTGCACCCCGTCAGACGTGAGAACGAACGCTGTGGTGTCAGCCTTGCAGCCTCTGGTTAAGGGCATAGAGCTCCCTCGCGTAGAGTTGGCTTACTTTGATGGCAATCCCATAGAGTATTGGAAATTTATGCGGCAGTTCAAATTCTATGGCGAGTGCAAAGTAGCAGACGATGGCCAACGTGTGCTTTATCTTCTGCACTATTGTAGGAACCCGCTAAAGAAGCAATTAGCGAGTGCATCATGCTCCCAACCACAAGTGGTCTCCAGAGAGCTGGTAAGTTATTGAGTGAGCTTTTTGATCAGACACACCATGTCGTTCGGTAGTTATTGGATAGACTATTAAACGACGTAGTTGCTAACAGCTCTGAAGCAGTATCCGCTCTAGCCATTACGATGGAGAGCTGTCATATTGCGCTCACCGAAATGAACTACGTTGCCGATCTGAACTGGTTGAGCACCTTGGAAAAGATATCGCGGAGTTTTCGGGAAGATCGCAAGCAACACGGGTTGATCGCAATTCCAGTCAGTCATGGTATTTCATAGTGAGTTGACCGAAATTCCCATAAGAATGCGGGAGATGGAAACGAATGGGGGAGGTATTCAGGTTGCATGGGCATGACGTGTCCTCGGGAGTATGATGGTTCATATCGCTTAAATTGCTTTCATATTTGAAAATGAGCATCGGCCGTTACTCAGCATTTACAGAAAGTTTTCGATCAGTTACATCATATCTAACACCACCTTCAGAAAATTATGGATGGACTGGGAACTTCCGCGGGGAATCATAGTCACAAACTTCCTGCCGCTCGTCATGTTTTACCTCAATCCAAGAAAACTATCTGTAGAACAGCGTTACTTGCTTCAACATGACGCAAGTCTGCACCGGTGAAGCACACTCTTTGTTAGACGCGAACATTTTTACAGCATGAATTCACTCATCTCCGTACACTTGTCTTACATTCATCGCTAAAAATTCTTTGGTGTCAGTCTACTTCTCATTGCGTTAGTTCGCTATGTAGTGTAACAATAACTCATCAACCGAATTTTCATGTATGCAGTGGATTCACACAGCGGCCGGCGTATATGCAACTGAACAATGTTCATGGTCATCTGTCTAAAACTGAGGGCAGTCACCTGCTCGGGATTCTATCCGTCCTGCCTATACCATTCCAGTGAAGCACGCTAAAGCTTACGTCTGCAACGTACATCCGATTTACACTGTACGCATTATAAGAAATCGGCAGTTCACGTACCCATTATCTGCCGATATAACTGACACATCTAACTACCGTGCATCAGTTTAGAAATCCCAATTTCTTGAGGAACAAACAGTTTCTAATCTATCTCCACGATGTGAATTCTGTAAATGGTACCGTAGAATCTTCCCAGTTTTGATTATGTAAGCTGGTAAGTAGCTACTCTGGGCTTCAGTGCAAACAGATACAGCTTCAACTAGTGCTCATTCTAAGTGTAACTATGGCCGCTGAGTTCAGAACGGAATGAGCGTGTCTAATCCATTGATGGTAAGCCTGGGTTTGTTCGTTTTGGCTGTGCCGTCACATCTTCCATCATGTGTACGAACAGTATACTTACAATACACAGATGGTCAAATAACCTAACGGACCTGTGACCTCGAACTGTTCAGCACTTCGAATGTGAACATCCATTTCGTGATCAAGCGTGCAGTTGTTCCCATATTGTTGGAAAACAAATGGCGTTATTGGGCTCAGGTACACATTGAACAAAATGGAGCTAAGGCACAGGTCATCTTCACAACATTCACAATAGCAGAAGTTTCAAGCAGTGACCTACAATCAGGCTTATCGGCATACTTGTCCCAATAGAAGTCTAACGCAGGTAGGTCTGCTCTAGTGACTTGCACTGACCACTTGTATTTCACTCCACACGGCAGGTATTCAGTGTTAACCTGTCAGTTATTCGTAAGAAAAAGCCCGTTTTTCTCAGCTGGTTTTAAAACATGACATTCACCGTTCCTTTCCCATTGTAACCGTTTTACACACAAACAATTCAAGAGAATATTCCCTATACATTTACAACAATTGTATATGAACACATTCAGTCGCATTTTCGCAGTCGATTTTCTTGGTAGTCATGGTAGCAGGCGATGTTTCTCCTTGGTGACCAAATGTGATCTTACTGTACCGTGCTAGGAACCACGGGTGGTTTGTTTCATTCCTGTGATGCTAAGTCTGTGGTTACTTCACTCAAAAACCGATAACTTCTCCAGTCAGAAACCTATGATATTCAACAAGAAAGTGAAGTTTCCACAAACGGATGAGTAAAAGGATTTAGTAATAGGAATGTTTGTGAACAGTCTACACCGTCCATATTTGGGCACTAAATTTCCATTCACTCACCGACAGAGCCTCTCAGCGTAACACGCCTAACACTGCTTAATCGTAATTCATTTCAGTGCAGGTTTAGCCCAACCACAAACAGAAACGTCATTAACAATCAACAGAAGATGATTGTTTAACATTCCAACGGTGAAGTTTTCTCAGTAAACATGATTAGGGATATCTGTATTCTAACCCAACAGACGCCATGCGAACATGCCACCAGAAGATACTTACGCCATTTCACTGGCAGCCTTATCCTCTGAAAATATATTCAGTCTAATCTTGCCCATCAAACAGTCGTTGGAGTATAAATATTGCACAGTAACTTGAGTGTTCCAGTGTCTTATCTCAACTCGCGCGAGTCGTGTTGAGCGTGATCAGTACATACTGACATTGTCAAAACGTTCAATAGTAATTCGTATGGTCATTGTCTACTGAAGTTACTGTGGCAGTGTGACTGCATTGTAGGCCTACTCGAAGATAACGTCGAGAAGCTGTTCCCTTCAGGAATACACGATGGTCATTTGCTTCGTGGAATTTCAACGGGTTTTGTGAGAAAATATGTTCAGGTTGATGAGGAAGAGGATAGTCGATCGTAACTTAACAAGAGGCCAATTTGCTGACTGCGGAATACGAAAATATTGGTGTCAATTAATGAAGCCAAGTGTAACTGTCGCATACATTTCACAACTCATTTACTTCATTCTGAGAACAATTCCCTCTCCCCTATCTAGATATATATATATATCTTCAAGACAGTGCCAATGTCCATTTGGCCAACGCTGCTATGCGTGGACAGGAGAAAGTTGGCCGAGTTGGTCTACCTGCACTTAGCACACCTTTGGTCATTCGTTAGTGGCTGACACTGATTGTACGGATGGATCACGGAGTTGCACCAGTTGATAGATGAACTCAATTCATCGTGCATCTTGAATATGGGTTGTCATGTTTCGTTGTTTAACGAAATCTGGGGACCGTACTGTCAAGTAAAACAGTGCTTACTTCCGTAGGCAATAGATTCATCACCGCACGATTATATTCATGCCAACATGTGTCAAATGGATGACTCACCAAAGTAACCAAATTTGCTTAGCATCGTCTACAAAATATCCTGGTTAATTCCTTCGAACGTCATCGTGGGTATCACAGTGATAACCTACAAAAGTTGGTCGCACACACGACGTTGTAAACGAAACTGGCGAGCAACACACTTGTGCACTTTATCCCACCTGCCCCAGATCAATCATCAGCTTGCTTAGATGCACTGCATGCATTGGGTTTCTCTAGTCATTATTTGAGGATAGATCATCAATATTCCCACGTCTCTATTGACAACCAGATAGTCAACTAACTGCGGTGTGCCTCTGGTGAGTGGATTATCACATCATTAGTGTCACGCGGTCACCCACTCCAGAGGAGCTAGCCAATCGCACAAAAAATTGGGAACATAGTACTGGCCAACGGGTTTCATGAGACAAATTGAACGGAAGTATGGGGTATCATACTCAATTTATGTGGCTGTTTTGACTAGAGCGGAAGTTCAACAGGTTTCTCTGAACTAGTCCTTGAGTTCACTTTGAACATCAAGTTCAAACGGACGCAAAACACACCATCTGGTACGCCGGATTTGGAGAAGCTAATTCTGCAGATATGTAATAATATCAGGTGCTCGTACATGATACAGCCTCAAGATTACCAGTCATATTCCGTTGGACATTCTGAATTCTAGGACACCTTCGTCAACGTTGATGACGCTCCCGTCAAATGAGGTACGGTGCAGCAAATCAGTCAAAAACGTTTTGTTGCGGCTAGGCCATGTTGTGTGCAGTGCATCAACCCTGAAAACGCTGTTATAATAAATGAGAAATAACCCAGCAGTTTCCAACCTAACGTGTTTTACAAGCCGTATCTGAGGTCATGTTCTCACCCGTCTACAGAACTGTTTTTCATTGTCTGCAGCTGACTGGAAAGTACACATTAAAGTGAAATACTCATAAGTTTCAGAACAGTAAAAATGCCATATATTCCCTTTTGAACGATTCCGAACGGTATGTTGAAAAGTATTTACCACGTTACGAATTTGAAAGGACTGCTGGTGTCGCAAATCAATTTCATACACTTTCTCGAAGATAAATGAACAAGCTTGCTGCTGGCTTTCAGAGCCCAAGCAGTTCAGTGACGTGCTTAAAATGGAATTACTGCAAACAAGCTGTCTACTTCAAGAACTGATGATTCCACTACATAGTAAATGCATGTTGTAGATCGCAAGTGGCTCTCGGCACTATTCACTTGCTTCTCATTTCGGACTTCGTTCACTTAAATCCCCCATCTGGGATTGCATGTGCGTCAGCAACATACACAAATTAAAGTCGAGGATTACTGCTAGAAGAAAGAAGCGCTCTGCTTGGTATGCGGTCGGTTATTGAATAACCATAGTAACAGGGAGCCAGTCTAACTGGAAACGACTGCGCACCATTTCAAAAATCGGCACAATCATGTTTGAGGGGCCACTAGATGACCTGTATATGTATAGTGAATTCAGATCAATTACTCAATAGACGCAGTGTGCTCCTACTCCATTGAAAGCACTGTGTTCGCAAATGACACTGCAGCCCGCTGGCACATATAGTCTAAGTCGTTTATTTGCCGTCTGGAACGGATCAGTAAAATAGGTCTAATACAAACAGTAGAGTGGTCTCTCGTTAATGTCTCATCCTACGGCAGCCTCACTCTGAAAATTGCTTGGTATGTTAAGTCACTTTTATCGGTTGGAACCATCTACAACATACATCACGAGGATTTCAAATACGAATGACATGAGGGACAACAGTTGCCTGTCCCTACGATTACTATTACCGTTATAACTACTGCTGGAAATGATGATCGCTACTTCTGGGAGCCAACTCTGGTCTGTTCACTTCCTCCTTAAGAATTTATTCCAGATTCCCTTAAGGCAAGCCAGCAAGTATTTCACATAGCTGATAGCTTCGCGTTACCTCTCGTAGTTCATGACATCACTGATCTGGTCGTCTACAATGTGTCGCGGACATTGTCATCATATCCGACTACAGAACTGTTCCAACAGTTTAAGGCTTAGATCATCGCAACCCGATTTCGAAGGCTCTCTGTTCAGTGCCCCGGAACGGTTTTTAAAATGGGGGATACCCGAAGCAATGCTTGCGACTGAACTGTTCAGAATGACAGCTTGTCTTGTGTAAAACAATCACTGTGTCCTTATAGATGAGGTTCAGTTGAGAAAAATATTGAATTTACACCTCTACTTATCAACAATAGTACGTTGTTCATATGATTTCAGTATGTGAACAAACTAGATTGCATAGTTCCAAAATTCGAATAAAATGCCGCTGTCTTGTGAACATGCAGGGAGTAAAACGTTAACTTATTGCGATAGCGTGGAAAAGTTTAATCACCCACTAAACCTGGTTCAGCGTTGACAATACGCCAAAAAGCAAATGTCCAGATGTAGTCAGTGTGAATTTCATGTTTAACTTTATTCTACTCACAAGTGTACGGTAACATACTTTCATCTCCGAATTTAGCGTGATTCGTCTGCCTGCATCATGTGTTCTTCCTCCTAACTGATTCATATGCGAAAATTAATTTCATTTCCATAACCACTATATCGAACGTAAGCAGTAGAGCTGCATACTAATTTTCCGATCCCTATAATAATATACTACATTTGTTTATATGAGTAACTGTAACCCATTACATATTTTACCGCTAGAGTTAACCGAACTATTCGTCACGTTCCCGCTGCACTGTTGTATGCGTTCGTAAACCTGGTCGTAAGTTACTGCACATATAAATTGTTTAGTACTGAATTCGTAGAATCCCACTAGATATCGATGTATAAATTCACGTATAATCTTTTGCCTTCTGTCCGTTTTAAGATATATATATTTATATACAGACCAGACCGTGCGTAAGAATATGTTACTGGGACGCATATTCAGAATCATCCGTTGATTTATCATGCGCGTTCGAATTGAGCATCCATAACCCATACAAAGGAAAGAAAAGTGGAGACATAAACGAACGTTCGAGTGCCGTTTAAGGTCAAGGTTATGGGAATATTAGATCTTACGTCAAACCAAGCTTGCTGAGAAGCCCAGAATGAACATATTCCTTATATACAGTGTATAGCGGAAGACGTGCTAAATCCCACAAATCCTTAAAACCATCAACTTTATAGACGTTGAGACTCTGAAACCTCCCTGAATCCGACTGTTTCAAGTGGAGAACAAATTAGAGAGGCTGCTTGAAAAAATTGCTCAATATCCAATATCTCCCAGACTACAAACCAGTATATATGATTTTGCCGGTTTTTCGAGTGAAGAAAACCGCACTGAATGAATCTTCCGAGTTGATTTGACAGAGCTTCAAGCTATTACCAGGGAGTAGCATAACTTCCGCGATAAATATTTGTCGCAAACCTGTTGATCACTTGTTATCTCCAGGTTTCACCTGCTGATACAGATTAGCAGTGACGTAATCAAAGAAGTTTCATGCAGTCCTGCAGATAGTTCCCATCACTCTGCTTCGCTATGGGATGCCAAGCGTGGAGGTCATGACCAATCGTTGTCGAGTTGATGAGATAATTATCTAATCGGATTTGGGTCAAGCTTACAGAGGAGTGGAGAGTTACACGATCAACGTTTCCGCTTCCTGTAACGTCCCACACGTAGTTGTTCTCAAATCAAACGTCACCCTGAGACCACAAGTGCTACTATGCACTAATGGTATATAATTCTCCCCTGCGGTATGCGAACGGAATGCGTGTGTGTGTTATCCAAACTATCTTGATCGTTTGGACATCGACAGCCACTTGAGAGGCAAGATGGACAGGTTAAAATCCGTGCACAAAAGCTAAATTGATTTGAGCTAACTCTTTGTGATACCGAAACGTCACGGTAACTGTTGAAATTTGGCAAGCGACGGTAAATTTCTTACAAAGACATTTAAATCATTGAATCCGACTTTTACTCAACTGTGTTT
>QNGE01004728.1:38618-56390 GCA_008508345.1 Paragonimus westermani | reverse complement strand
ATCCAACTGTGTCCACGGCTGAGAAGCACACGGAGGTTTCCATGTAATAATGCTTCTTTCTGTGTTGGAACGCGGTGCTCGAGATATAGAGGCTGTGGGACACACATCCGCAACAGTCTTTCACCAGTGTCAGTACGTTCTGCCCAGACACCAAACATACCTAATAGTCGCTTCCCTGGAGAAAGACGGCTTAGGTGAACATTCAAATCACTCGCTAGTATGATGATGTCTGAGTATTCCAAAGTAACTTGCTGGCCGACTTGTGGAAGAGTGCGGACTTTGAAAGCACCAAGGTCTGCCAGTTGGCTGGGCCTCAGAAAACAACTAACGCCCGGACACACATGAAAGACAGAAAGATTCAGGGGGAGCAAAATACAAGGAAAAAGTCGCAACGGGTGAATAATGCCACCATCGGGAGAACGATAACTTCTGATACTTCCGGTTGTTCATGCCGTGGGAGGGGGTTGACTTGACGTACCCAACCCCGAGTCTCCCATTCAAAATTCTCACTTGCGAGACAACAGGGTACGAGGTGTACATGGGGAACCCTACCTTGAGCCAAAGACCCAAGAGTCTCACTCACTTGGCAATGAGGGACTCGCCTCGCCCGAAAGCGCAGTGAATAAGACTAATGCTTGGCTCTGAGTACTGCTGCGCGCAGTGGAGCACTGCATCAGGCTTTTGTACTACATCGAATGTTTTCCGACCGTATTAGGTAATAGGCAGGCGGTCGTGGTTAACCGTTGAGCGATCGGAGTGCATTTTGTTTGAGGGAACCTCCCCTATCCCACTTCTTGATACGATAGCAACACCGCAACTATAACAATAGTTACGTTGTAGGCCTATAAGATTGTGCCTCGCTACCAAGACACTCCTATGCAGTCTTATGAGTGTAACTGCTTTTCGTGTGATTGTTCCACTTTAGGCTATCTTATAAATCCGCATCTAGAAGGACTGAAGTCTTATTCAATATATTCCGCCGGATCAAAGCAGCATACAAGGCAGTATAGGTAGGTATACGCAGTAATCTTTGTTACAACTATCTGCAGCTCATGGACTCCATGTACCGCATTTTTCAGCGAAGGATGGCAATATCACATGGAGATTACGGTGTACAGCTCAATCAGGGGAGCAATTTGACCACATCGTCGTCAGCTGTCGGTAGCACCACCCAATTAAGATGGAAATTCAACATGAATTAACTATCTCAACTCAAATCACACCGTTTTCTGTGATAGCTTTGTTCTTTCGTTTACTCAGGGATCACTCGCTCAGAAATATAAAGTACTCATTTGGAGACTGGCCGACGAGAATACGCGAACCGTCTACCACCGACGGCTAAACTGCTCACGTCATAACAGTGCAGTGGCTCAACCGAACACTAGACAAAAAAGTTTACGGTTATGGGAACATCCTGTGAGTATGTTTAGTCCAAAGAAGCACAACAGATAGGATAAAAACAGGTTTCTGCTGATTCAGAACTTATGAACTAATATCGATTGATCCCCTGACTGTGTACGATAGTCAGCCGTGAACTGAGACGCGAGCATGCGATGGGTCTGTGTAAGGATCCTGAACCATAATTTCCGGAACAAGCCATAGTGCAGCCATTGTTGGGGAATCGCTGGGCGCTGTTTCTTCCCCTGATTAGTTAGAATGGCCGTCGGCAAGGTGTTGATGACATCGCATGTGAGGACGGATTGTGAATTTATGGATTGTCAGGGCGAACTGACTCAAGACAGGTTACTCAGCTACAGTTGATGAGGAATGTGTAGTTAGTTGTTATTTCAGACGATCTTCCGTGGGAGACTGAAGTGACTCTGGAGCTCAAATGATAAAAGTGTAATGAAGCCCTAGTGCCGAGCTTTCCCTTCCAACAAATCCCAAAGATGGTTTTAAAACGTTGCCGTCTGAGGTGACAACCTCTTTCCTCTTCGTGTACGAGACTGAAGAGATGTCTCATGACTGATGCCTCTTAACAGTCATTCTTATTTTCCGGAACGATACTGTGGTATCATGTGACGGCCACGGAGGTATTAGCTTCACCTCCAACGCGTTCAAGATGCTCTCGGGTCTCATAGTGTGGCGGCTTCTGAAGGACGCAGAGAAATATGTAATGCAGGTTTCCAACCTTCCAATGGACAATATAGTATCGAGGTTCCTTTACTCAGTCAACGGTCGTGGACTTTCCGGATCTACAGGATGCTTTTGATTCAGGTACTCAACAAACTCTCTGGATATACCTCTACTGCAGAAGAGTCTTACTGAAGTGTATCAATTTTTTGAAGTCGTTGTACGTCCGCTGGAAGTACAGGATGCGCGTTTACAGGCAGCTATTCCTAACGTTTTCCACGTCAAGTGGTGTTCGTCAGGGACGTTCGACTCACCTCTCCTTTTGGACTCTGTAACAGACGACATTCTAGAACGGGCAAACCGGAGATCCGAGGATCTCAGAGTGATACTTCCACTAGATAGAAAAATGACTGATATATAGTATGTGGACGAAATCGCTCCACTCAGGTTTTCTGCAGAGAACATGCAGATCACGCTGAATCGGTTGAACAATACGACTGGTCCGCATAACATGCACTGTGCTCTGACAGTGTAAGGCGCTGTTAGAACATCAGATTGGCACTGACTCCATGTTCGTTATTGGCGGCAAGCCGCTAGAGACCATCGATCGTCTTACCCACCTGGGTGGTTTCATCTCGCAAGCCTGTAACAATGCTGACAGAATGTGCAGAATGACAACGAAAGTACTCATGCACTCGTCACGTATCTCGTATGCCGATGAAGCATCATTCGCATCGCACAGCGTTCAGTGCGGCCACTGACGATTGGAACAAACCGTAAGGCGGTCAAACAATGACGTGGTCGGGGGTTACGAAAGCTTTAACCGTTCCACTGAGGATGATTGGGGAGTTTGCGACCANTAAGGCGTCATCAGCGAGACGGGTTGGAAACACTTTGGAATCGCATTGTGTCGCAGCCAGCGGTTAGCCTGTACCGCCGAACTTGGTCATTCTTTCTGTGAGTCAATCGACTTCGTTCCTCTGTAGCCCTTGGCTTCTTTTTTTCGTAATAAACGCACGTATTCATTACTCTGTAACTTCGTAGACCGTCATCAGGACCAACAGCAGCTCGAGCCACTGTACCCACAGGAACGGTTCGAGGCTGACAATGACAGCGTTGGACGTCTCCATTTATGAACCACATCTGTAATCTGGAAGGGTTACAACGGAATGTTTCCCTCCAGTGAAGAGTGGTTCACATGGCTCATGGGAAATCTCAATAAACGTACAAGCAGGCAAAACGATCAGACCAGTTCGTGGAGTCAAAACACAACCAGACTATACCTTAATGCAAGAGAACGCATGCGGAACTTCAGCACGAGCAATTTTAACTGGACTGTATCAGCTGACATCGGTTCTCTTTTAAGTTCACACATTCGAATTCGGTTTTAGGCCCTCTGCTTTTTAGTTTACATTAATGAACCCCCTGATTTCTCACGGTCGCCCTCACTGATGTCTACAAGTGACCTCGAAACGGAGTAGGTCACAGACAATCTAGGTCTAGCAAAGGGTTATGAACCGGCTTCCGATGTAGTCAACCGAATGGATGCTGTTCTCGTGAAAAATGCCGGGTCTTCACTTCCACATGTGCGCAAAAAAGTGTGCTGTCTGTCACAAATCAGCGGGAGGAACCTAGACTTCACTATACTCAGCAACTTCAAAGCTTACAGCCAACGGCAACAGGGTACAAGCAAAGGTTTTCGTATGCCGCAGATGCTTCGTCAGGCCTTCGGGAAGCCGATGGGCAACGGATTCCTCGGACGCATTACTTCGCTTATGAGACTACACCTTGAATACTGCCTACACGGGGGCGCGTTATGCTTGACACGCTATACAAAGCAATGGTGTATGTAAGGCGTATGGATATCCGCCTGGCCCGCGGTTTGAATTCTCTCACGCTCCCACAGACTTGAGTGTGTATGACTTCGATATTTTGTTAACGATTAGGGGGTGATCTCATCCTCAATTACCGTGCACAAACACCCTCGCATGGTCCTGACCTTGCCGAGTTGGTAGGTCGACAAAGCTACAACCTCACCGACGGCACCCTACAATAAGTTGGAGGAGTCTTGTTCACATCACGTAAAGGTTGAAACCCGTTGCTAGCATGCTACTTCGAAGAAGATACGACTTGCCCGATCGACAACATCCAGCACATGTCTGATTCCCTAAGAATGCAAATGACTACGTTTTCACACATTTAAAATTCAACGACGCCAGGGGATAGAGCTCCGCCTCGTTATTTAGGCAATTCGCTGATCCCATACTCATTTTTATCGTCGACACGTGATAACTTCTAGGTCACTCAGCCACGCTTACTGTCCCCATCGTAGTAACCTACCAAGTAACAACAGAACAAGATTCGGCCGTGTGTACACCAGGCATTTGGTTTGCAGCCACATGCGTGAGTACTGTTCAAAATTCTTTCCTTGGTTCGAAAGACGTATATTCGCACGTACAACCATGGAACATGATCCTAACGTTTCGGCCCCATTGGTACTTAGTAACACGTTCAGGTTTAGGTAGAAACCTGAACTGGTGTAATTATGCACTCAGCAAGGCTGATCAGAAAGCGCACAGCCATTATGGATTTAGCTGCATTTGAATTAAAATGAACAAATTTATCCCGTATTCGACATTTGATTCATTGAACCAAGCGTGAAACATTTACCTTGTCCGTCCTCCTTGTATATAAGCTCACGTTTCTGACTTTCGTTTTCGTTTTTTCCACGTCGACGATTTTTCCCTCCTTTACCTGAAAAACAGAAATTTGGTAGCACTAATCTTTCGCATTTTTGGTAACAGTCAACAGGCTGGAAAACACAAAGCAACTACGAACCTTTATTCTTTGGCATTATCCACCTTGATTACCCAGATACTAATCGTACACCGCACACCTATTGGCTAACCACTCGTTCACTGTTCAATGGTTCAATGGGTTGTGAGCGGAAGTAGGAATATGGAGCTTCTGGGAGTTCCTTATCTCGATGCATAGAACCTCAAATTTCTCAGCAGTGGGATAAAATAGGAGATTGAAGTACAGTATTCAAACTATTGCAACATATGTTGGTCACGACTAGCCTGGAAAATTTCTAGTTAGCAGAAGCAACATGGTTTGGTAAAACACTCCAAGCCTTGCAAACGCACAGTGAGGAAAAGCTATGTCTGCATTCTGTTCCGCTATGTTGGACCTCCATTCATCAGGGGATGGTCCTCAGTGTCGGGCTATTTTCCCGGTTTGGCGTCAGGCCACACGGATGATTATGGGACTTCATTATCAAAAGGTTGAAACCAAGTCACCTCTAAGCCGAAGATACTCTAAGAAGCACATGTTCAAGGATTTCAGCCTTTTCTCATACAACTTGGTTTTCAGACAATGGGCTGCCTCGATCGGTCAACGGTACACAGTCTCCAGGATCGACTTGTCCTTTTGAAGATATGGTGTCCAGGTCACAGTTCCGTTCTCCAGATGCGGTTGAACGATACTGTTATGAAGATGCTGAAAACAACCAAAGCTGAACGGTCCAAAGAGACGTCCCAATAGCGCCAAGGTGTTGCTAGCCTCTTCCAAGTTTGTTTCAGCATTCGCACAGCTCGTGAGAGTGTGCGAAACAGTGATTATTAGGTCCTTCTCGTTAAGAACTGTCTCGTGGGGCTACCCGTCGATGGAGCTGCGAATGTGCATAACGTTGCACTCACCAATAGTAAACTTGAGACAAATCGAACGGTATCCAGGTCCTCCTGTGAAACGAGAGAATCATCGATAGGGTTGACGGTTCGCCAAACCTTGACATCGTCAGCAAACAGTAATAACGGGGAGGTGATTGAGAGGGGAAGATCGCTGATGAAAATGAGAAATAGTGGAGGGCCACGAATTGAACCTAGGGAGTGCTGCACCGTGGCTAGACCTGCGGGCAAAAAATACACAAATAACGCGCACCATGTACAGGCGGTTAGCAGGATACGACTCAAGCCACAGAAGAGGACTGCCTCGTACTTCGTAGTAGAAAAGCTTGCCGATCAAAACAGCATGGTCCACGCGGTCGAATGTTTTGATAAACTAGAAATGTATGACGTTTATTTCACTGCCCTGGCCAACTGCTTTTGTCCACTGTTCTGTGGCTATCTGTAAACTTGTGGTTCATGAACGACTCTTTCGAAATCTGTACTGTGCATCGGAGAAAATTTCACGGGAAGTGAGAGGCTTATAAAGCGAGCCGTACACGAGAGTCTTGAACATTTTTGAGACGATTGGTAGCAAGGCAGTTGGTTTGCAATCATCCGGACCATCCCTTCTACCACCCTTGAGAACGGGTGTGATACTGGCTGCTTGGTACTGTTTCTTGTGAGAGGGATTCTGTTAACAGTAAGCTAAGTGGATCAGCAAGCTGTTCGGCCGCGTCTCGCAAGGCCTTTAGAGGGAGACCGTCGAAGCCAGGAGAGCTGTCACCAACGCACCTGATTTCAGCCAGTACCACTGTGGAGAACGCAACAACTTCAGTGTTAAGATAAACTTGAGAAACTGACGGTGACTGCGCAAAGACACTGCTGTGAAACGCTGCCAGGAGATCAATGGCCACGGTATCAGAGCTGGGAAAGCCTGATGGACCCAAGAGTTGTGGAACTCCAGCTTACGATTTGCAAGCTAATTGTACAAATCGGAAGAGTCTATTCAGGTCAGCAATGAAGCGTTCCGTATGACATTGTTGGTAATAAAAACTGTCACGTCGAATCAGCGATGCACATCGATTCCTCAACGCAGCGTGCATTTTTGGTTAATTTCAGATCCTGATATTCGACGGCACGTCCAAGCATACCGCTTCTTCAGGATAAATTTGAGTGTGCTGGAGCGTAATTGACCAGGACGCTTGCTCCATTTGGTGCCTAGCAAAAGTGCATATCTACTAGTGGCTGTGGAATGATGGAGGTAAACTTCTCACCGAAACCGTCTATAGGGTGATGGGGTGTGACGTTTACTCAGGACTTCATTTCCAAGTAGTCCCGTAATTTATCCACATCCATTTTTCGTAAGTTTCTGTGATTGTTCGCTGTTGAGCTGACTACGTTCATGCTGTGAACGAAGTCGAATAAGATGGCCGCGTGGTCACTGAGTCCGGGAGGTGCGGTGGTTGAGAGGTTGTCGACCACTAACTTTTCCCTAGTAAACAAGTGATGCAACAGGGACGGATTTTGGTCAACAGGCCACCGAGCGTGACTGAAATCGCCCATTAAGAGAATATGAGGACCTCCTAGGGTAGGTATAACTTCCGATCCAGATAGTGAGAGTTCGCCTTTTGGGATATCTGCGGACGGCGGATGGCAGAGAAACCCTACCAGCCAACGGTCCGAACCATTTGGGCGAATCGACCAACAAACGGTTTAGTGAATCGCATAAAGCAACGAAATGTTGAAGAGGAAGGCCGGAAGAAAGGTGCGGATATAGAGGGTTGATCCTCTCCTCTACCTTCAGTTATATCGCCGCGGAAGATAACCATATCCTCTAGAGCGAGCTCAGAGTCAACATAGGAGGTGCTGAACCACGACCGTGGCTTTGCGGAAGGACAAGGTTCGCGGAGCTCTGGTAGTTGAGTTCCTAAGCTAAGCGCATTGGTGTACATGCCCTCTACAGAGTTAATGGCACATGAATGAACGTTACTCTGGAATCGTGTATGGGGTTGTTCACTGAAAACGCAACGTTGCTAGAGGTCGCCGATTCCACAGGAGCCTGCAGTAATGAGTTTTTTGAAGTCGTCATATCCTCAGTAGGCAACACTGGACGATTGGTATGCATGCTGTGAATGGATTTAAACAAGTCCCGTTCCTTTTCAGAACGATAAGAATGGGACGAAATCCCCCCAGGGATGAGGCGACGTCTATGGACGAACCTCTTCAGGATGCGTGATATAATATCACGCGAAGTGACAGTAATTCTGGGCAGTCGCTGTCAAGGTTCGCCCTGCTCCAACTTGGAGCGCAGGATTCGAATAATACGTTTGACTTGATGCAGGTAAGTTTAAGTGCAGTTGACAGGAATCACCACTGATTCCTGTCGTGTTCCAGGTCGTCGCAAATGGAATCGGGGACACCCCTAATGATAACATTGAGGGACCGGTCAGCGATTCCCGTTTCTTACAGGGCTTGCGCCTCTGGCGTTAAGTCCATGACATATCTGGGCACACCCAAACCTCGGAGTCGTCTAGCAGCTCGCGCTCCGCTAGGAGAACTTCTTCAGTCAAATTAGATGAAGAAAGCACGACCCTGGATAGTCTTTAACGATTGCTAACCGAGGTTTTTCAGCATGTGGCAAATCCAGTCTCTTTGCTAACCTCGTGATAAAGTTTGGGACAAATGGATTTATGTCCATTTCAGTGCAGAGTCCCCTCCAGATTTCTTGATCATGCTCGTCACGGACCTTTAAGCAACAAGTTGCACAGTCCAGAAAGTTTTTAACATCTAAAAATTCTCCCGAGGTAAGAAGCTCGGTTTTTATGAGCGACGCTGTTGGTGCTCCTGAAGAATTTTGTTGAAATTTCACCTACATTAGCGTACATGCCCCTAGCAGCTAGACTGGGTCCTTAGGTAGCACCGGGCAAACAACCACTGAATCTGGAGGCGTCCGCTTGCACACTGCTGGCGGGTTTCCAGCAGTAATGGGCATGAACATTTTCGGAACACTCGAGGTGAATTTGATCTTGCTCCTGAGGCAACTGTCGCATACAGTACTCTGCTTGTAGAACTTGAGTTACATGCCTTACTGACTACAGCAAGTGGATCGGGGATGTCACATCCACGGCGAATGGTGGAATGCTAGCTTTATGGACAACATCCTGCCTACCGGCCCCACAACTGCGACAGCCGAGATGGATACAGTCCAGCTGTGTTGCTGTCAACGTTTTGCAGGCCGCACTAGAAACGCGTAGGCGCGAGGCGTGGAACCACGTGTCGCAGGTAAGCATTGCAAAGTGTGGTCATTCGCATGAATAAACCCTACACAACATTCACAGTTGGACCATTTCACTATAATTGGTGAGTTTATGTGTAAGCTCGGGGTATCTAAGCGAACAGGACCCAGCCAATTCGTAATTCTCAAAGTGTTTGCGATAGGGGAACAGTCAAATTCCAACCGACCGACGTACACAGAAACTTAAGTTCACAGTATTCCAAATTCTTCGACCAGTTCGACTAGTTCACCGGTTTTGTGCACAAACGAGACGAAAATTATTGGTAGTTGAGTCTCCCCTTGTCAGTTTTCCCTTGCCATGCGGTAAAAATGGGATTCCCAGTCTGTGTCAGAAAATCTGGTAATGCAGCACACAAACCGGGGGTTTCCTTGGAGACCGTAGGGGCTTACACTAACGCACCTTCCAAGACCAGTGCATTGTAGAACCCAGACGGCTTAGGGCGATTAAGACCACAAAAATCATGCTGATTATACTCCTATATGTTTGGTCTCACAATCGTCGTAAGTTTCCCCAGGATGCCAGAATTCATACTGCCGTGCAAATAGTGTAGTTAAGTGCGGGCCTCCAATCAGTTCATTTCGCTTCACAGGACGTGGCGCCTAGTAGCCTAGTGGTCCAGTCTCTTGCGCTGTTAGGCAGAAGCTTCCCGTTTTTCATCTGTGAGAAACCAGGCTCCCGCTTCGTCTGCCTGATATCCATGATCAGCAAGCACAAAATATCAGTATCGTGTGTGATATAACGAGAAAGAAAAGGCGAGAGAACGTGGAGAAATTTGCGTGCAAGCTCGTTAAAAATTGAAGACAAGACAATCGTAATGATACGGCTACGCATGTGCGCATACTCGCCTCCACAAACAACCCACAACATGCATGTGGCCTCTCAGCGATATATGTTAAACCTATATGTAAGTTTGAAACACTTGGTTCCCTCCAGCAGTTTGAACAAAGCAGATAGAACATAAAAACTGGTAGACGCAAGCATTTCGTGTTGACTCATCAGTACCAAACTTACAATAACATGTGTGAGCTTTTTTAAAAACAATCGATTTGAGGGGTAAATAATCAATAAGCGGGTTAGGATAAGACATTAAGTCCAGGGAAGGGTCAGGTTCACGAACAGTTGTTTCTGAACACAGTGAGCTGGTTTGGGTCGATTAATTGCAACTTCTTCAGCGAACCGTAAGAGTCTCGGATTGGAATGGCGCAACAGGATTTTGAATGCACAAGATGGATCGGTAGCATGAACGGTGGTCAAGACATGTCTATCGACTGAGGAAACTGGCTGGTTATGCGTTTCAGAAACATTATCATTCTCCGGTGACACGGACTTCTGTACCCATTTAGGTGAATGTTCCTTCATTCTGGAGATCAAGCATCTCTCGGTCCTGCCTATGTAACTTTCTCCGCAGTTACATACAAATTGGTAAACACAATGTGATGTGGCGCTGATAGGCTGATCTCCTTTGATTGAAGGAACTGGTGGTTTCCGAGTCCAAGCGATTACACGGAGTTCAGCTGCATTAAATGTTTGTTTAATTGAATTTCTTAATCGCTGTGTTGTTTGCTCCGTGACATTATCACCCCTAAAAGGTAGCTCTATGTAGACTCCCTTTTTTTCTACAGTGACCACCTTTTCGGATGGTAATTTTGGGCTACTGTGCCTATCTATGAACCTTCTGGGGTAACGATTTGACCGTAGGACAGACGTAATAAGATCTAGTTCCTCAGCGAGGTTNAGTTCTTTTGGTTTATCCTTATATTGCAAATCCGAAATACTGTTCACCGGTGAACACCTTACAAGTCTTACTTTTGAGTTAGAACATCGTTCAGGTGTTTTGGATTTGCCGTTGGAATGTTCGATTACTCCATATAACGGAGAGAGATTCCTCTGATGAGAAGTGGATGGCCCTGCTCGAATAGCCGCGTCCTTATAAGGAGCACTAAAGCTGCTGCTTCCAGAGTTTTGATTGAATATGGATGCCTTAGTTCTAGGACTTTTACTAGTCAAGGCCGCGGTTGACAGAGAGAGACGTTGAGCGTTGAGGGATAAGTTCTTAGCAGTAGCCGTGGGTTTCGTCGTGGAAACTTGAACGCGCCTGGCATTATCCAAGCTAGACGTGGTTTTTTTCCAGCGTTCGTCTGGACCGGCAACGCGACGGCGTTTCCAGCTGTAACTTGCGGGTTCGCAGAACTCGTGGAGCAGTCAAGATCTACAATCAGATCAATGAGATTGTTGACTGTGGTTTATTCTCGGGAAATATTGGCTCGCAATAATTCCCCCTGGATTGGCGTCTTGTCACCAAAGACTTCTATGGACTTAAGATTTGTGCCACGCCTGATTTGCTCTTGTCTTCTGACAAATTCGTTCGCTACAAGTTCACTTATGAACTGTAGCAACAATGGACAGTGCTTCTGCTGTACTTTCTTGCGCAGTCTTAAACAGTAGCACTCTTGTTCTTCCATATTACTGGCTTTGAGTAAGATCCTTTTCACCGACATCAGAAGTATTCTGTCAGGTACGTTAAACACCACCACCTTGCTCGCGCAACATCCTTACATCCGACGCTTCTAGTTGCAACGAATCCAACTGTACTGAAGAACAGTTCGGCACGTACTTACTGGAATCCGGCGGAATTGGTTCTTCACCGTGCTTCGTACGTGACTTCCGCAACCGACTGATATAAGTCCTCTTCGTACGATCGATAATTTTCTAACAGAATAGTATGAAGAGGATACGAGAACAGAGTCAAATTTTCGACTACGGATGAAAGTCGACAATGTGTCTGACGCAAATCAGCCAGTCGCATTTGAGCAGTCTCAATGTGGGCAGTCGCAATACGTCTGAGGTTATTGTTGGTCACCTTCAGTTTGTTTTTCCTTATGAGTCGGAGGAACTGATGAGGATATCGGCCTTGCTGTGTGCACTCAGTGAGAAAAAATATTTTCACAGGTTCACGAGCAATCTTGCATCTCAAACTGGCCACACGACGCAACAATCGGCAGGTCTCAGCGGGAAATCCTCTGTGGCACTCCGATAGTACAACGCCTGCACACTGAACAGAGGGTGTACAGACTGCATATTTGCACGAGCTTACTTCCATTGTGGATGAAGACGGATAGACTGAGAAAGAGGGACTTGCTTATGGATAGCCCAATTCACCTGAAAACTCCGGTTACTCAATGGTGACACATGAACTCATCAATGTATCATTTAGAACAACCAATTTTGTAGCCTACAAAATGAAAGCATATGCTCGTCCTACTTTTTCAAAGTTCCCAATTAGTCCTTACGTCATCACCTTCCTATTCCGACCCAAGATCTCTTTTTGGAGCCTCTTCGTTTCGTTAAAGATACGACCACAAATATAGTATAGTGAGTTATCAGGGCCAGTGGTTTTTATCGGTGTTTCCTCAGCCCACGCTCTGTATCTTTCAGGTGGTTCTATCTGTGGGCTGTCATGGGCTAGCAAGAAACAAAAGGGTGAATACGAGGGTTTTCTCGTGGATGAAAGTATCAAGTTCAAGCTACAGTTGCGGTTCTTTCATTTGGAAGAGGTGAAGGGAGGTGCGGCGTTCCACAGTGGAGAGGTGAATGCACAGTGAAAGGTTTCAGCTGTATATGACCATGTGTCACAAATTAAGACAGTTTGTGTGTCCTCACGAATGGTGGCAGAGTTGAAAGCTCACGTTTCAAGCTATGCTGAGTGACGCTTGTGTAGGGCCAAATATTACGGCACGTTAGAACGATATTCCATGACCCAAAGATAAGTAAATGATATAGATGTATAGTTTCACACACGTAGCTAAGTACGAACGACTGTGTGGTTCTGGACAGAGTCACGTGAAACAGTGTCACAGACACCGCATTCATATCGTGTGTACAGGGTCACCAACACACACCAATTCAAAAGCAGGTGAATAAACACCCGACGCTAGACCTGGTCTAGCCTTGACATGAATACTTCGATTGTTGAGACTAAGGCGTACATAGAGAGCTTGTTTCACATGTGCGCTATTCAAAAGACAGTTTTGTTTGCTGTCGGCTTGTGGATCATCATGTGGTGGTCCCTCGGTTGGGGCATCTTCACCAGCTGAAAAGGTTCTAACTGTCCCACCCTTCGGATCCACTAGGGTTTTGGAAGCTTTTGTCAAGTCTCCACGAAGTCTTCTTTGTTCAACGGGTAATAGATAGAGTTTTTAACCCGATCATGTGGCATAAGGGCTTCTTGTGTGGTATCACTCCAGTGGCTAATCTCCACACTTTTTCAAGTCACCGCTCATCGTTCAGTAGATTTTGACTCTGGGTCTAAATACAATAATCTAACTGGGGTCTAACAAGCGTTTACCACAGCCTGTGAGATGGTTCTACTGGGTTGAAAAAGCAAGCATCTTGCTTTCTTTGCTGCCAAAGAGCACTGTGCCGTGAGTTTTAACTCCCTCTGGATTAAAATCCCAATGCCCTTGCCTTCAGTAAGTTCCGTTAGCTTTCTCGGATTACTCGAAGCGGGATGCTGCCTTCGGGTAGGACTGTCACTGGCTTTGATGAACTACCGGCATTTTTCTGAATTAAGTGGTAGACACCACTTTACCGACCAATCGAAAAGCTTTACTGAACCAGATCAAATAAAATCCAAGTTTGGAATCCAAACGGATTTCAAGTCACCAGCGAACGTAAAATCCGAAGATGGTAGGGATATGGTCAGGTCGTTCGCTTGAACCAGGAAGATTCGGGATACCGGGAGTGAACTCTGAGAAACTTCAATGAATACAAGACACAAATATCTGTCATTTTGCACGGGATTTGGAAATAGCAAGTAGTTAATGCGTGGATAGTGAATTTAAAATTTCGGATTTAATGAGGTGGTTGATGCAAACCTGGCTCCAATCAGTCATGCTGACTGTCACTGGGCTTCGCAAAAGGAACTTCCCTAGAGGATGTGGCAAACATAGATAACAAAACCACGCAGGGTTACTCTACCGAACTGAACGTCCAACAACCGGGCAAAAGTTTGTAGTCCAGGCACTTATCCATCAACACATGGTGTCAAGGACACAGGGGTTTAGAAATAATGTAAATACAGATCGCCCAAGCCGTTTTTCCTCAGTTAGGGCACCCACCTAACGTCCCACAGGGACTGTCACATAGGCCCAGGCTGTGATGAAGCGGCTACCACCCCCTAAGAGGGCTCATAAAACTACGCCGCCAGTTACGCACTCCCCCCGCTACTGTGGCTACTTTCTCAAGCTCTCCCTCGTGCACTTCAGTCTCTTTTTGCACCTAGCCAAACGACGAAGTAGCCTCAAAGCGCGTGTTTACCAACTGTCTGAGCCTTCTGAACAAACTACCAGAAATCAGACAGCTGGTCCACGACACTAGCCCTCACCTTCTTGCTCTAACAGAGACCTGACTTTCCGCGGATATCAGTGATAACGAACTGCATGTCCCTGATTACTGTTTGTACCGGACGGACTCCTCCCGTGGACGCATGAGAGGCTGCGCCGTTTTCCTAAGCCAGAAGCTCCCGGTTCCAAATATCGTAGGGGAATTCACCATACCATAGAAGTGCGACACGCTCCTTGCCGGTGTTATGTACCGTTCGCAGTCATGCAGTGCATACGAGGACGAGGCCATTCTTGCTACCAAAGACAGACGCACGTCTACCCAGTGCTTCTCCCATCTTATTATGGGTGGCTCCTACGCACCCAAACTCAACTCTGTGGTGGCTTCACATGAGGACTGTGGCTGCGGGTTCTTGAAACCCTTGGCAATGTTGATCCATGAGAAAGCCTGGACACAGCATATCGATCTACCTACAAGGCACCGTCCAGGACAGACACCCTCCCTGCTCGATCTGGTCATTACAAACGAAGCTCGCCTGGTAGATAGGGCGGTCATCAAACCGCCACTGGTGCATAGTTACCACATGCTACTAATCTTTGACTTTATCTGTTACTGGCTCCGGAATGCTGTAACAAGTACTTTATTCCGAAACGACCAGAAAGCTGACTTTAACGCACTAAGGACGTTCTTGAGCACATTCATCCTTACATCCGACTCTGTGAAATTGAACTAACTTTCCTTTGAAGATGCCACTCACTGAGCCGATGGGGCATTCGTTCCTCGAAAACTATGGAAGTTCTCCTCTCGTGCACCGCTTCCGTGGGACCTACGCCGAATTCTTGAAGTACGTTCTCGCCTATTCTCTAAGCAGAAGCTAACTGACAAGCTCTGTGCGAAACAGGTGCAAGCGGGAAATCCGGCAACACACCCAACAGGTACAGTCAAAAATCCTACAGGTTGCTCACGAGAATAAAAATTTTCTTTTCAAGTATATACGTCGCCAGAGAAAAACTAAGCCCTCAGCGCTTTCTCTGCGGCTTCCCAACGGGGAAACCTCCTCCAAACTCCAAGTGGTTGCCGAGGTATTCAGAGAATACTACCCAGCAGTCCACAATGTGGATCCGCCAAACTGGAATCGAATTCTCGAGTGGAGACACTTCCAACACACCCTCCTGACAGCTGACTTCTCTGTGTCCGACGTTCAGGACCTCCTGCTTGAGGTCAATCCTTATAGTGCCATGGGACCAGACAATATCCATTCCCGGATCCTCAAAGATGCGGCCCTCGGTTTGGCGGTGCCTCTCTTTGATCTGTTTAAACAGACACATCGGACAGGCATTCTTCCAGAGCGTGGAAAGAGGCCACTGTCTCACCTATATTCGAAACAGGCGATCGTCACTCACCTGCTAGTTATCGGCCGATCAGCCTTACCAGCGTCATGCATAACTAATATGTTAATCTTCATGAATAGCCTAACAGAGGCCGAAGTCAATGGTCACATCTCGGATGCTATCTTCTTCAACTTTGCCAAAGCCTTCAACCGTATCCCACATGGTTCTCTGGTGCATAGACTATAAGCCTATGGGATTCAAAGAGAGGTTCCCAATGGATAACTTCTTTTCTTGGTAACAGGACTTTCAGAGTAAAAACTGGTTCAGGCCTTTTGTCTCCATCCCCAGTCTCTGTGGGAGTCCCTCAAGGATCGGCACTTGGTCCATTGTTGTTTCTGATCTACATTAATAATTTTCCCGAGTTGTTCTCTAGCAACACACTCCTTTATACCGACGACTTAAATCTGGAATGCCTGTGACTCCAATCCATTGTAGATTGGTCTTGATCGTATTATGTGCTGGTCAGATGATTGGAGTCTCCCTCTGAACGGCAGTAAGTGTGCGCACATGTCTCTCGGAGGAGACTCCGGGAACCTATTCGTGTTATACGGTGCGAAAAGTGTAACAGATATCACGAAAGAAGACCTCAAAAAAGACCTAGGGATTTGGCTGTCGTCTGGTCTGTCCTTCTTTTATCATCACCAACTGGCCGACAGAAGGGGTTTCATGAATTTCGTGATAACAGAGCCAGCCTTCCCCTGGAAAGACAAGCACGCCTTTCACACGCTTTACGGAGTCTAAATAAGACCACTGCTCGAGTATGTCAATCAAGTCGTCTACACCAGTTTGAAGAAGAACATACCCGCCATCGAACGTGTCTAGCCAGTAGCCACCAAAATGGTCACTGGCTTACAGCATCTCTCCTACGGGTCTCGTCTTAAAATTCTTGATATTTATCCACTCGAGTCTCGTAGACTCCGCGGCGACTTAATTCTTACACACTTTCACTTTATCGCAGGACTCGTGCAACATTTCTTCACCCTAGTAAGTGATAGCAGTCGAAGAGGTCACGACAAGAAGCTCTATAAGCTTCGACCTCGGACCTTCCTAAGACAACAGTCATTCTCTTATAGAGTTACTAACTACTGGAACGACCTACCACTAGAGATTGTTAGTCGCTCTTCTAAGGACCACCTCAGTGTTATTGGATTCTCACCTACTTAATAAACCGTTAGATTAGTAATTTATTCAGTTCTGCTAGATTAGTATTTCACTCTGTTCTTGGCACTTTCTGTAACCCCCAAGAGCGGTGCTACACCCGGTTTTCAATGACTGCCTTTCAGGTCAACAGAAAACCGCCGGATATCGAAACGAACAAACTGACTGGATCCGGGTAGACGGGGCTTTCAGCCTCGAACCCGTGTACGAATCGTTGAGAAATTAATCGCTGAAAACTTATTCATTGAGGGCTTTTCAGAACACCTCGCAAAGTGTCAGTGAAAACGGAAGTGTCAGCACACGTGGCTGGTGAAACGCTTGGAGAACCCTGTCGACCGTCTCCCTAAATGTTTTACTGGAGCGTCGGAATCGTAACCTGATGAACTGCCCATTGTTTTGGATGTGCAGCACCTGATTAACGGCTGTCTGAAGACAGCTTCAATGATGCTGTTATCACCCATCAGCGATCGCTCATGGCCAGCCGATGAGAAAGAGTACGTTAGTCCAGATGAACGCCGGGAAATAGCCGCTGCATCTTGGTTTTCTTTGGTGGCGTGGCACACCAAAGCTTTGTTATTTAGAGACCGTAGCATGATGCTCGCCCAGTATCCCGCATATGGCAGTCAGGCGATCCTGTTTGCTATGACTTCGCTCAATCACTTATCCAGTAACATATTTGTAGATTTTATATATAAATAAATAAAGAAATAATATATATTTCCCAACGCATGTGTGAGAAGCACGCTTGGTTACGCGCGATCACTGTGAATATTTGCAAACCATACATAAACGAATAATTTAACAGTAGCACGAACGTGAAGTTTCTTGCAAGAATTACGTGGTCAAAGA
>QNGE01004728.1:0-35557 GCA_008508345.1 Paragonimus westermani | reverse complement strand
TTCTGCGGTCGCTATGCTTGGGTCCGATGTGCGAAAGAAGGTATTCCAATTTAAGGATCTTAGTAGGGATAAGAAGGCATTCCAATCAATGAATTTGATCGGACGGTAGAATACAACTCTCGGTTTGGTAGCCATACTTAAATCAAACAGACATTTTACAACATTATGGTCGCTTCCAGGGAATTGTTGTAGAACAGATAACTTTGTAGACGAAATGCCTATGGTAAATATAAGATCCAAAATATGCCCCTTCCTGGTGGGCATCAGGACATGTTGGTTCCAACCATTCAGTTGAATGCATGAAAGGAGTGAAAAGGAATGAAAAGTATATTAACTGAGTGCCATCGGTGAACACACAAAGCTTGGCGTTTGCAAATCACTTGAATGTGCAGCAAAAGCGACAACAGCAGAACATTCGTCCGATCAATTCAAAAACAAACGGCTTTGGTATCAAACGGCGTTCTTGTATTTCGAATGCCCGTGTGCGACCCTCGTGGTATAAAAGGCAGCTAAACAGGATATTTCTGCTGGAAGCGCATATTTTCATCTAAAGTTACTCGTGTGGCACGCGTTCAAAAGTCCCCTTGCATATACAAAAATACGAGTGAAGCGGCATCTTCTTCTGTGGCGCGTCTTGGTGCACTTTTCAACGGTTCCAGTTAATATATCGCGCACATGTCCTTACTAAAAAACCAAACCAGTGAAAGTTCGAGTTTGCAACGGTGAAAGCCTTATGCGTAGTTATTTTACCCTTTCAGAGGATTCTTTTGTGGGTTGGTGCCTGGTTGATATTGTGGTATTTACCGACCATTTGAATGTCGCGATCTGTCCAGCTGTCTGTCCACAATGACTGCAACAGGCTTCCGAAGTGGAACTTTTGAACAAAATACGGGACTGAAATGAAGATGGCAGGAAAAGTTGGTTATTGTTGGTAAAATATGGGAAGATTCAAACATGACTACATAGGCTGAGTCGAGTGTCCTAAGGTTGATCTTCAGATTGTATCGTCTGCATTGCATATGTTTCTGGTCATTTTTGAGGACGACTGGTCACACGTGTTGTGCTTTAGGTTGAGTGAACTCTGGCACCCAGTTCTGATCGTCCGCAGGTTTCCAACACCTTTTTAAGAATTTGGGGAGAAACATCGCCACTAGGAAACAGACAAGGCACACGAACCAGTCATTCGTCATTTGTCCAGCTCAGATCGTTTACGCTGATCGTTACAAATCCCGAAAACGTTCATAACTTCACCGTTTTGGATACTGACGAATGTAAAACTTTGGTACCGGATGTAGAAAACTGATATCTGTCTGCCATATACCTGCCCAAGGCACCTGGAGATTTTCCGAGGTTGAAATCATGTGAGAGTTGGTCGAACTGAAGTTGGCACAAAGCCTGTGTTAATTAGTCTAGGTGTGGGCTGCAGATGACCAACTGGTTAGGTCTCAACCGGCTTTTTCAGCACAATCCGCATGGAGTCGTGGTATCTTTAGAACAATGGCTCAAAATGTACTGGCGAAGTCTAACCACCCTGAAATTTAGTCACTAAGCCCCAACTTCTGCGTAATTGCCAGGTAAACTTTAAAGTAAGACCATGGGATATGAGTCTTGGTGTCAGCTTTTCAGTCGATCTCAGTTGTTGCCGCTGAATTTGTTTTTGTTTCCGCGGGTGTTGCAGCATTTGGCTGTATTTGAACCTGGGAGATAACGCTGGTTCTAGGTGGCAAAATGTTGCACCAAGAAAACCGCGACGATAGTTTGACAGCTGACAAGAAAATTTTCTTCATAATAAGGCTCAGGCCATTAATCTGAAAAGTTTCTTGGCCCATGAATGTGTTAATGGCAGGCGGTGAACTTTTCAAGACGTTCCTTGCTGGTAGCTGCAGGAAATCGCTTTTGTAATCGTTACTGTTTATCACACATGCCAACGAAATGTGACGTGATCTGTCCTGAATCGTTCAGCCGTGTGCAAACGACACCAAGCGTTCGGGATCCCTTGGACGCCAGGATAATGCTTTGGTTGGAAAGAGACCGGACTTCGTGATTCGGTGAGGTGGGTGGCGCAGTGGTCAACACGGTTGCCTCACAATTGGAATGGCTGGAGTTCAAATCCCGGTCGTGGCGAACATATGCACTACCAGCGGGCTCTAAGGAGAGCGAAACTCAATTCATGATGCTGAACAAGAAAAATGCACTAAGTTTATTGCTTTCCAATGCAAGTTCGCTAATTGATAAGATACGTATATTTAGATCCTTTATATTCACATATAATCATGTTATTCTAATCAAAAAGCTTGGTGCAACCCTGAGACTCCAGGCACACAAATAAACGTTATAGGTTATCACATGTTCAGCAGAAATCGTGGTGTAGGACGAGGTGGAGGATGCTTTATCCACCTAAAGGAGCAAGATTCTGCAACCATACTCGGTGAGCCATGTCTTAGTATGATAGATGACTCCTCGTGTCTGTTAGTGTCGACTGGATCCTGTGAAATATTCTTAGGATGTGTCCATAAACCACGTAACGCCACTCAGGACGACATGACGACCCTCGTTAATAGACTGAACTATGTATCAACCTTACCTTCACAGTACAAAATAATTGGCGGAGACTTCAAGATGCCCAACCTTTCATGGACCTCATCAACTGCCCCTGCAAATTGAGCTGATTTCCTTGCATGTGTCCAAATAAACGGATGGCGCCAACATATTTTAGCGCCTACTAGACAAGACCACACTTTAGACCTCATCTTTACCACAAGCATCTCTCCTGCCACTGTAACCGTCTTGGGGAAATTTCCAGGAAGTGATTATGACAAAGTCAACTTTATCTTCGACCTAAAATCTGTCAGAATCAACCGTCATACGCTACCGCCAAACTAAATTCGTCGACTGAAACGTGTTTACCACACTGCTGAGATCTCTGGGATGGAACACATTTTCTCTGACTTCCGATTCTCGTATTGCAACCGAGGCATTTACTGAACACTTCAGGTCTCGCATGAACATCTTAGCCCCGCAAAGATCAAAACACCGGGTTGCTTCCATCTTGGGTGGAAAAACTCTATAATTAAGCCCGGCTATGAAAGTGGCTCGCAACATCAGGTCAGCAATTATCGTCTCATTAACCATACCTCAGTTTGGTCTAGGATATTGGAAAGGATAATAAAATGCAACATAGTCGAACTCCTGTTATCAGGAAACCTTATATGCTACTCTCAGCATGGGTTTACCAACAAGCGTCCTTGTATGGAATGCTAGCTAGAATTTCTTCACCATGTGACGGAATCTACTGACGCCGGTGAGGCGATTATCATTATGCTGTTAGACATGGCGGAGGCTTTCGATCGTGTGCCTCATAAGCTTCTTCTACTCAAAATAGCATCCTTTGGTATGCGTGAGCCATTGCTCAGCTGGTTTTCTCCATGCCTCATAGGCCGCACACAAACAGTGGCAACAGGGGACAATAACCCAACGCTCAGACCAGTCACTAGTGGGGTGATACAAGAAAGTGTTCTGGAACCGTTAATCTTTCTCATATATATAAGCTATATATGTCAGGTTATCAAGCATGGCAAACCGTTCCTATTCACTGATGATATCAAACTTGATTACGGCCTTCCTCCTGGCAATCTAACTCCATGTTAAAAAAATATACGGAAGGACCTTATGTCATTAAAGACTTGGTGTCAAATTTGACTGATGAAATTTTCAGCCGATAAATCCACTATCATTGTGCATGATTGTAACGTACCAGACGGCTCTATAAAGCTGGACGGTCACAGCAGATCAACTGCAGATCAACTCAGTTTACGCCACTCAAACTCGTCCAACTTCGCAGAACATATATTTCCTAGTCGCTGAAACCAGACGGACGATAGGTTACACTAAACACATTATTCTTCCTACCTGTTGCACGATCACACCTTTATAAACTGCGTACGCCCCCAGTGTGAATACTGCACGTTCATATATGGCCACCTGAGCAAGTCTCATAGACTAACTCTGGAAAGCCTCCGACGTATATTCCCGAGAAGTTTATTAGGTTATCTAACGCTCCCAGACGCTTGCAATTGATCTTTTGGTTACGGCGACCCAAGCTTAACTTTTCATCCATGCATAATCTGGTCTATGTCAATAAATTGATAGCTTGTGTGTCTGCGTTGTAAACCATCATGCAAAAGCTGAACATGCTGAAGCTTTTGGAAAAACTCAACATGTTCGTCTCTTGACTGCATAATAACCTTGAGTCGCAGCTCTTCCTACTTCTCCCCTGATAGATCACCAGGCAACCTCTCGGCATTTTCAATCATTGTTCTCAATCTGTATACCGGCCGTACAGATAATTGACGTTCAAAACGGGCAGAAATCGTATACCAGGGTAAGCTCGTGTAATCTGGTGACAGCAGTTCACTTATGGTATACAGTTTAATAATAATAATAATGGTATATTTCTCAACCCATCTGTGAGGAACACGCCCAGATAAGCGTGATCAGTACACTCAGTTTGACGTGAACCACATACCGTACACATGGCTGTTAATTGTACAATACACCAATTATGGAAATAGAGTAGTAAAACGGACAAAATAATAATAAAAATCTAGTTTATGAAGAGACAGATGGCTCACTTGCTTCTAAGACAGTAGTTCCCAAAATTTCCAACATTCGATAAAAATTTCAGTTGTTACATCAATTCTCGCATCACAAGGTTTACGTTGGCCTTATGTTCAAGGTCATGCCAGAAAAAGGATTTTTCAGGATGGAGAAAATGAACAGTCGAAGAATTTTGCCATCAATTGATGTAGATGGCTTTGGAAAAATATGTAGAAACTTTTGGGAAGATGAAGGAAGAGAGTTGGGTTGTAATGTTTCCGGAGAAATAAACGATCTTCTGGACGGGAATCCGTTATTTCCTCAAATCGACGGAATTTCACGAATTGTCAAAGTAGTATGAGATTTTAGTTTTCCGGACGTATTGTAATGTTGTCTCACGTTAGAATTTATCGTAGAATCAAGAATGGAAGGCAAAATCACGTGATAAGCAGAAGAACGTAAAATAGTCATGTGAAGTATGACGAATGATGGAGTCTGACATTTTCTGGCCAAATCTTTTTATATAGAATTTACATTTTTTGCTAGTTGATAAAATCTATGCCTCTAACAAATAATTGTTGTCGTATAACGCGGAAAGTGATCGATTCACGGATCATCCTAGTATATGACTACAGCCGAATTCCGATGTAAATTTAGTATGTACGGCCGTTATGTAGAATGGAAAAATGTTTAGCAACATGGGAGGATTATCAGGTGGTCTGTTAAAATAGGAGGAGGCACGTATTTATATGTAATCATATGAGGCAAACCGGTTAAGCTAAATATCCTCTAAACCGTTTTAACTTGCACGGCTATTGCGTAGTGGTTGATAGCTATACAAAGCTGATAATCGTTAAGTATGTATTAAGAGTGTATCTGGATGGTTTGGTTACTACTAACGGGGATGTTTAAGATTTTGTCATATGTTGGCTGTAGTTTTGTTATGTAGCTGCAATTTCTTGGCAGAGCTGTGTACAAGATCCATTCTGCTGGAGAGATAATAGGTTTCGAAATGAGGAGTTTCTCAAATGGCTAACTTAACTTAGCTATCAAATGATAGCTTTGATAAGTTCGAACTGTGTGCGGCGTTACATCCTGTGGTATAGATTCACCCTCCGTTGTTGTTAGATTAGATCTCATGGTTAAATGTTATTAGGTCCGTTTTCAAAGATATCGTCTTCAGGCAGACAGAGTTTGAAGGTCAACATGACGTTCTTTAATGTCAGGAAAGTTTCTAAGCTTCGTTTGAATTGATGTATATTCTTACTGGCTCTAATTGCACGTGAGAGTTTGTTACAAATGTAGGTATATTTCAATAGAAAAAAATTTGAACAGAGTTTCTACGGAATTTCAGAGTTGCCAAAGTGAACTCTTTGTTCCTGATGTTGTATTTTGAGCTATGTTGAAGGCGAATCGCGAGTTTGACAGTAAATTTATTGCTATAAACTTGATTATACATGAGCGCAAGGTTTAGCTTGAGACGCCGTAGCCAAAGAGGATCTAGTTTAAGCGTCTGGCAGCGTTCTCTGTAGTTCAACGAAGGCGGATAACCCACTAAACCTTTCGTAAATGCACGTTGGAGACTTTCCAGAGCTAGCCTATCAGACTTGCGCAAGTGGCTATATATGAACGTGCAGTACTCAAGGTGGGGTCGTACGCACAGCTTATAAAGATGCAGTCGAGGTGCAGGGAAGAAGACTGAGTGCTTAATGTATCCAATCGTTCGTCTAGTTTTAGCTATTAGGAAAGATATACGTTCAGCAAAATTGAATGAGTTTGAGTAACGTATATCTTGGTCACGGACTGAATTGGAAGTTGAAATAGCATGACCATCCAGCTTTATAAAGTCCTCTGGTATATGACAACCGTGTGCGACAATGGTGGATTTATTGGCTGAGAATTTCATCAGCCAGGTTTGACACCAGGACTCTAATGTCATGATGTCCTTCCGTATACTTCCCATGAAGAACTGAGATCGCGAGTGGGAAAAGTTTGATGTCCTCAGCGAATAGGAATAGTTTGCCATGTTTGATAACTTTACATATATCATCTATATACATATGAGAGAGCAACGGTCCCAGGACGCTTCCTTGAATCACTCCGCTGGTGACTGCTATGAGCGTCGAGCTGTTATATGCTATTTTCACTGTTTGTGTGCGGTCCACAATGTTTGAAGCAAACCAGCTGAGTAATGTGTCACGTATACCAAAAGATGCCATTTTGATCAGCAAGCGCCTATGACGCAAACGATCAAAAGCCTTTTGCATATCCAGGAGTATGATACTAGCTGCATTCCTTGGATCAGCAGATATTGTAACATGATTAAAGAATTCAAGTTGACACGTCATGCACGAACGTTTGCTGAGGAACCCATGCTGGGATAGGTTTATAAGATTTTGTGATAATTAGAATTCAACCATGCGACATTTTATTATCCTTTTCAATACTCTGGAACAAATTGAAGTACGATTAATGGGACGATAATTGTTGATGTTTTGTCGCGAACCACCTTTGTAACGGGGCTGAATTATAGAGTTTATCCATTGGAGATTGAAGTTACCTAACGATAGAGAATGTGTATAAATATTAAGCAAAAGAGAGGGATGTCATCCCCTCAGTGTTTGAGAGCAACAGTGTTTATACCCTCTGGACCAGGAAGGCAAGAGGGTTTGACAGTAGCTAACTGAGAGGGTATTTTTACCGCATCAACAGTAACGTGGCTTAGGAACCTGTTTGTTTTTACAGGGGGAGGTGGAGGCAATATATTTTCTTCAGTGTTGATGGAAGCAGCAAAATACGAATTGAAGGCTTCGCAGATTGTTACGGGATCATCCACGGTAGTTTTGTTCTGTAATGTGACTACTGAGATAATAGGGTCTCTTGTACAGTTTCTGTTTTTAAATAACTGCATCAACTCAAAGCTCTTCTCTTTGCTGTTCAATGCACGTTTTTCTTCATTCAGGTGAAGCATTTTGATTTAAGTTTCTATCGTGTCAAACATTTTGTGCATTTGAATAATAAGGGAGAATTCATGTGTTTTTCGATATCATGATTTCAGATTTGTGAGCTTACGGTCCTCTTTTGGAGTGAGGGTCCAGTTTTTACCACACACGCCACGGCGTTTTGATTTTTCCGGGGCTAAAATGTTCATACAAAATCTGAAGTGTTCAGTAAATACTTCGGTTGCTATACTAGGGTCAGAGGTCAGAAAGAATGTGCTCCATACCAATGACCTCAACAGAGTGGCGAACGTATTCCAGTCGATTAATTTTATCTGGCGGTGACTTACTATGTTCGGTGCTATTACAGCTTTTAGGTCAAACATGAGGTTGACCACGTTGTGATCACTTCCTGGGAACCGTTCTAGGACGGATACTTTAGCAGAGGAGATACCTGTTGTAAAAATGAGATCTAAAGTGTGGTCTAGTCTGGTAGGTTCTAAGACATGTTGGCGCCAACCATTTACTTGGATACATGCAAGAAACTCTGCTTGATTTGTGGGGGCTGTGAAGGAGGTCCAAGAAATATTGGGCATATTGAAATCTCCACCAATTATTTTGTACTGCGTGGGCAATGTTGATACATAATTCAGTCCATTGATAAGATTGGTCATGGCGTCCTGAGAGGCGTTAGGTGGTCTGTAGACACATCCTAAGAGTAGTTCACGGGATTCAGTTGCCACTGATAGCCACAATGAGTCATCAATTCTATCAAGACACGGCTCATCGAGTATAGTTGCAGAATACTGCTCCCTCAAGTAAATTAAACATCCACCGCCACGTCCTGCATCCCGATTTTTTCGGAACATATGATAACCTATAACATTTAGTTGTGTGTTTGAAGTCTCAAGGGTACACCAAGCTTCAGTGACCAGAATAATGCAAGGATTATATAAAAAGACGAAGGATCTAAAAATCTGCATCTTATTGACCAGTGAGCGTGCATTCAAAAGCAATAAACTTATTGCATTTTCCTTACTCGACTTCATTGTAAGACCTTTGAAAATGTCCGAAGCAGAAGGGTCTTTGTGATTCAGAGACTTTGGTAACGTCCCTTGGTCTGAGGCGGTTACGGTAAGCGCATCGATAACTAATGGAATGTCCCCTGCGTCTGAGTCCATGACAGAAAAGTTTGGACAAGTGTCAGTAAGGTGAATTGGGGCAATGGGGGTGTGGGAGGTGGACTGGGCAGGGGAGGTTTGAACGGGGTGTGACGCAATGAAAAAGGGTAAGGTTGAGATGGATTGATCATGTCTACAGGCACTTTGTCTGCGAAGGCATCACGGGAGGAATTTAGGTGAGCATAATTACCGTGGGGGCTGTTTGTATTGAAAGGGGCGTTAAGCATGAAATAGGCAACTCTGGTGGGAATGGTGCGGTTCTGGTTAATTGTTGCTTTAGAGAGTTTGCCACGTGAGATATTGCTATTGTTGGGAAGAGGTCGAAGATTAGGGGCTGGTAATAGATACATCTTTTTCTCTCTTGGTGTGGGTATGGGTTCACATGCTTATATATTCCCTTGTATTGCGGAGGAGGTAAGCACGAACGACTCGTAGGATAGTGACTTTAGGAGGGTTTCTTGAAGCTAGTGCTCCTCTGATGGCCGGTTGTTGGGTTCCTATGGGATGAATTTGAAGTTGGAGTGCCGGCGTATGTCAGATTAGTAGATAGTCTGAGCCCTACTTTGTTTGATCTAGCGACCGCTTTGACAGGTTGAAATTTAGACGTACCAATTAGTTCAACATAAATAAATAAATGAATAAATAATATATATTTACCAACGCATATGTGAGAAGCACGCTTGGTTATGCGCGATCACTGAGGATATTTGCAAACCATACATAAACGAATAATTTAACAGTAGCCCAAACGTGAAGTTTCTTGCAAGAATTACGTGGTCAAAGAGAAGACGACTGTAGTTTATGGAACTTTCACGCACGCAACAGAGAAAGAGATAGTTCGCTCATTTCACCGATTCGGTCTCAAAAAATGGGATGTTACACTAATTCACTGTTTACAATCTTGTGGGATGAGCGATTTTTCAAATATTTCAAGGTCACTCCGGGAGGGTTTCCAACCGCACCTCTGGAACTTTTTGCTGTTACGGAGTAAAATTGGCGTCCGGAAATTGTCAAGATAGATCGCCTTTGGCGAGGCATGGCGGAAAATCCCAAAACCAAGTGAAGGAATGGGCAGATTTCAACGCAGCATTTCGTCGATTGCTCGAAAACGTCAAAAAGTTGAACATCTCGTGAACCGTTCAGCTTAGACGAAGTTCCGTGCGTCCATCCGTCGCAGAAACATTTCCTCTCTCAATGGATAATATGGGAATCGGGAGGGAAAACGTAATTCCACACTCATTTGCATGCTGTTGTTTGGGAGCTGACTGCTCGACAGGTGTAGCCGTTTCGTAAGGCAGGTTGCTGGAACTCTCTAGATCTACTGTCAAGTTAATCAAGTCGGCTAGTACGATATCATCTGTTGTGTCTTTGGTGCTTTTAAAAGGGACAGTGGCAGGCTCTGGTGTGACGCAACAGGACGAATCTATACAGGGTGTAGCTGCACAGTCATCAAGACCCGATTAATTACCCATGGATATTGTCGCACCTTGTTTGAATGCGTCCTGAGCCACCCGCTTGGATGTGACAGCGTTGCGCAATAAGCTATGTTGACATTCCCTCTCAAGCGGCGTTCTATCCTGCATAATTCTTATCAGTTTAAGAGAGGTTTTGGACTTGATGAGGTCCTGAAATTGGATGAACTGTCTCCCGGTTTTTTCGCTCTTGAATTTGAACAAAAGCGAGCAGCAGATTTTTGAGTCTTCTTGCGAAGACGAATGCAGGTATAAGATGTCGGTCTATATTAGGACTCCTCGTGAGTAGCTTTTTAATGCCATCGAGGTGAAGCTTATCTGGCACATTGACTACGACGGCATTATATGTGCAACGCATCCGTTTTGTGATTTCTGTTGTCAGTGTGTTGAGAAACATGCTTGCGCTCTCTAAGTTGTCCATCTTAGGACTTCCCGGCACTTTGAAGATGTAAGATAGGGAGATAAGATTCTAACTCAGAGATTCGAATACAGCATAGCTAGGTTTAGTTGGTCAACTTCAGACTCCAGTTTAGATACCTTACCAAATAACTCCGCCAATACATTGTTTTGGGGGAAAAAACAGTTCTTAGTGAGAGGAGTATCGGTGGGAATCACCAGTTTATCTTTAACCCCTTTAAGGGCAGCACCTTTGGAAGGGCCTCTACAAGTTTTCGACCTAGGGCACTTGCTATTAGGTCGTTCAATATCTACTTTAGAGCTAGAACAAGTGGTTTTGACACCAGACGATCTTGTTTGACGACAGGTTTTGGTCATTATAATGTGTTGTATAGGAAAATTTTTAGACAGACGTGGATGTAGATAAAATTTTATCGGGTTGTACCGTAAAAATTGTCAAAAATAATAATTATATGAGAAACTTCAAATTAAATATCCACGCAGTAATTACTTGCCCTTTGCGAATCGCGCGCTAAGTTACACAATGCTATTATCGTCACAAAGAAGGTTATGCAAGAATATCATACGTTCCATTGTTCATCATAGGTCACATAGTCAGTTTCACGTCCACCAGTTCATCGCACATTTCCTTTTTTCATTCTTGGTTCCGCTGATATATTCTGCGCGAGAAGACATCCCACCACCCCTCCCGGACACACAAAATTCCGCAATCGTTCAGCATATCGCGAGCTCCTCAAATTTCTTTGAAATTTGATTGGAGAATGACGTTCGGTCGAGAGGTCCACGCGTTCCCTGCGAAAGTATATGCATCCCCACCTCGCCCACATCAAGAAAAATTTCGCTGCACATTTTCCGGGGCTATCTACAGGGAATAATGATCAGGTTCCTCGCTAATACATACCTTCCATCCTCGAGCCACCCCGTTTTAGCATGACCTTGAGCATCAGGCAAGGTATCAAATAGTGGCGTTCAAATTAATATGACAAATCAATTTTTCGGCGCATGTTTAGAAAAAGGCCAGTTATTATTGCGTGGTAGTGCATATTGTTTTGACACCAGACGATCTTGTTTGACGACCGATTTTGGTCTTTTTACATGTGCAACGGAAGGCTTACCAATGGAAGCGGAACGACTCAGTGACATTTTAGGCCCGCTTAATTACATGGGCAACCACACAAGATAAAAGTGCTTAAGAGGGCCGGTTCTCGCGCCACTGGGTAAGAAATTCCGCACGCACTGTGAGTATGGCGAACTTTGGGCTTTGGAGGGTTGGCAAATATGCCCGGCTGAAAAGTTTCACCTTTCAGTTATTCCAATAGAAAAAAACTCACTTAATTAAAGAAGAGTGAAACGGTCGGCGGAATCTCCCTTTTATTTTTTGTTGGCGAAATTAAAAAATCGGTGACCGTGCTGCGTAACAAGGGTACAAACGATGGTAACTAAACGGTATACACCAAAAATACAGTTCGAGTTACAGAATATGACCCTGAAGTGTGAACACAACAGTTTGCATCTTCTTGTTAAAACTTCACTACATCCAGTTGGCCTGAGTCTTATTTGTTTGTGTAGGAAAGACAAACGGCCCTCCTGTTGAGGCGCGAGGGGTGGCTCAAAATGACCACCACAAGATTCCAACCCACCAGTACCCAGGTGACAAAGATATTCAGGAGTTGCCGTGGACGGCTGGGGGGCGCAATTCCTTTCGTACATGCGAAAAACAAATTGGTGTGATTTGTCGATAATGAGCCATTTGAAAACTATGTTACTTCCGATGTGATGATGTTTTCCAGATCCGACTTGGAAATATAACTTGTACTATTTTCCTAAAATTCCAGGCCACATTCATTCCATCGGAGTTTTCCAGTTTTTCGTGTACGGAAGGGAATGCACTCCCAATTCTGGTGTCGCTTGTTTGAGTCGGCTTTATTGACGATCCAGTACCGGTTCTTTCATGTATTCTATGGAAATTAACGGCTGAGTCTACTCAGCTTTTTGGTGTATGTTTAAACTTAAGTTTATGATGGCGAATTGCTTTATTGAACCAATTCGACAAAGTGACCACTTTCTGTTAGCCTTTAATCTTATTTGTTATTGGTAACAACAACCAGTAAAAGGTCCACAGTTCGGAAATTTTGATGAGGCTGATTTTAATGGCCTGGAAACTTACCTAGGTTCACTTCTTGACTTTGGCTCCGTGGACCACAAGTGCCGTACGTTTCCAAGCGCAATTCAGAAAGCAGACGACTTATTTATACCAAGCAACCTGTGCACTTTTTCTTATTGGCCACCCCACTCGCGTAATATACGTCTTCTCAATAACCGACCCCATTTATTCGCGAAGCATAAGCCTACAGGAAACTCAGAGAACCTAAGCGCGTTCCACATTGTCCAAAACAGATGTAGGCGGGGAATCCCCAAACACACCCAACTCGCACATGAAAAGACCCTCCTCAGAGCCCGCGGGAACAAAAGCTTCTTATTTAGGCATATGTGACGACTAAGAAAAGACAAACCTCTAGCTCTTACTTTACGACTGCCCAACGGGGAGAGTTCATCGGACTCACTAGCTGTGGCAGAATTATTCAGGGAGCACTACACAACAGTCTACAGCGTAGGATCCTCGAGCTGGAATCGTGCCCAACTGCTGCAGAAGTTCAGGCAACCACTTGTTACCGCTGAGTTTCCTGTGCTAGATGTTGAAGACCTCTCATGTAGCACGACCTTCTTTTGAGTGTCTATTTAAAGTCTTAGCTGAACATCTGTAAGTCACTCAGAAGATGGTCGAACGGAAAATTTTTCGTACGCCTTATTTCGTTTCCAACACTTTTCGCCTTCGCTCTTAACTGCCATCATTAAAGAATCCGTCATGTTTTTAAGGCTTATCTCAACGAAAGCGCGCCTTCGCGCAGCATATTCGATGATTCCCCTCACATTAGGGGAAAGCTGATTGAATGCGTTGAAAAGTTGATGAACACCTATGAACTGTACAACTTGCAGGAACATTGTTCCATCAGGTGATTGTTAGTCTCCGGTTTGCTGTGTAACCACCGTTCTGCGGTCCTGAATCTAATTATTGAGATTTCCGAAAATCCGCCTGCCAGTCCGAACCTGAAAAAGTGAGATATCTCGGTTATTATTGGAGATACGACCATACATTACTCTAATCAAATCGACGAGAATATTATGCTGAGCAATAAAATCATACCCTCACCAGTATACGAAAACTGGGTGACTGTGTAAAGGCGAAGTAAACTTTCTCACATGTCGGCCGATGGTACAAGTTATGGAATCTCAACTAAACGTCGATTATCTCAGTTATTATTGCAAATACGATGAATATAGTGGAACACTTGCTAGTCAATCAAACGTCTGCCTTTCCTTCCGTTTGGCTTTTTTCTTTCATGGCTTTGTTGCGTGTATTCTGTATTCAACGCTATATTTTTTCTTTCACGGCCGCCTGATACACTCCAGCTTAATGATGTTCCATAACGGTTTCTATAACAACAGTTACTTTTTTCATAAACCAACTCACCAACGATGGCGGACGCAAGCAGGGTGGATGCCAAGGATGAACGATTGTTCACTCCTCGCCAACTGACGCTTGCGGCCAAGTAATCCGTCCTGGTCGATTGCATGAGGTTGCCGGTGCAGTCACTCACAGACTTGCCGCCCAACTTCGACATATAGAGTTCACCTTGTGGGAGTGAGGAAAGAGGGAAAATAATTACCAGTGGCAGATAGGTACCGTTGTCTTCCACTTTCATGTCCAGCAGCTGAATTTCCTCAACTTGTACACCGGGAAGCGCGCTGGAAGATTATGGAATTTAGAGCTGCTTTCAGCATACCTATGCTGCAAAGCGTTCACCTCCAGCTGAATAGCGTTTAATTACTCACATAAGCTAACGTCTTGGGTAATCATATTGTTAAATCCTGAAGGCTGTTCTGTAATAGTCACCATCATAGACAACGCATACCAGGAACGAATGAAATCGGTGAATACCTTCCAGGTTGTCATATCTGTCCGTAATAGGACACTTGAGAAGCCCTGAACCTACTTTCTGAGACTGCTATATTGCATGCATGTGAAAGTGAGCGGGATGTCATGGAAAATATTTACCTTCGTGCCATTCACCTCTACTGGACGAGGGCGACTGATGAAGTGGGGTTTTTATAAAGGAACTGTAGAGGGGATTGTTACTTTCCGAAGTAATTAGCTGGTGGCAATGGGATTGCTCATGGCGGGGGCGTTTTCCACAGACAAAGGGGGTGAACGGCCCCTGGAGTACGGTTCTCCAGACATATCGTTCAACGGGGGTGGAGGTGCGGAGTACTCGATGTCCACTGAATAATTCATGTTACTCGCAACACTGTCAATGTCGTCCGTGAAGTCAGACATCATCGTAGGTATTCTACGTGAAATGCGTAAGGGTATGGGAAACATACATTTTACGCTTCTCTTGTCGATTCATGGAAGCAGTGGCGTCTGTCGATGGGATGTCAGAAAGCTGCTCCAGGAGGCTTTCGTATCTGCATGCATTCTTGAAATCGTCTACAAAATGTAAAGGTTCCCAATTTCGCTTGCCGGTAATACGATACACTTTCACCTTGTAGAGTTCACTTCTTTGTGGAGCAGGCGCTTCTTCCAGAAGCAACCTGTTATGCTGCTTCCCGCTTACTCCAGGCCAGAAAATGTAACCTGGCTTGATAACCCAGGATTAGTGAGTAATGCCAACCATATTGTCGTCGAACTCAACCACGTGATACATCTAAAATGTTCGGGCTGATCAAATGCGATTATGATTACATAACGTCAACACAAAATGAGAGAACGTCGGGGGTGGAATATCTTGATTCACGATGAAATACAGGCATGTACGGTTGGGTAAAAAATATGTCGGTCATTTAAAGGTAATAGCGATCCCTTGCACTGAATTAGCATACGTTCAACCCACGTACTTTTAACATACAGGTGGGAACAAACGCAGATGTTAAAGGTGAAGGACGGTAAGCAGTTATTGAAGAAGTCATCGCAGCTTGCCAACCTCTGAATGCGAATCGTCTTTCCCTTAATTGCTGTTATGAGAGCGGGGCTTAGTCGCGATAAAAATGGCATTGTTCGACATATTGTCGGTGAACAGGGAATTCCTCAGCACAAAGTGGAAACCCTTCTTGGTGGCAGCTCTCACGCTCGAACAATAGACGCCACTTATGAGGGCGGCGTTTACGTGCACGTCCGACCGGTGCATTGTTTCCGTGATGCGACGGAAACTTTATGAAGCCGGCAACTTCGTTGATTGCACGAAACTGCGCAGTCTGTTCATATACGATTCGAATGGAAATGCGAAATACGAGTCAAGCGTACCATGCAATCGCACATCCGCGCAAAGATGTCTCACACAGTACAAGTTAAACACCAGCTGTGAATCACCATATAAAACAGCGAACTGTGACAGCGTGTTACATAACAGGGACTCCACAAAATCAAGGTAGTGTCCATAATACTTGAGACTGCGCAGTTTGTATATGCAAACGTAAAAATTCGTGAAGTTTTCATAGACCTTCTTATCTACCAAGCCCTTGAGGGCCACCGGCCCAATGTAAATCAGAAATTGCCGGAATTCTGTTGTCTTCCATCGTTCATAATCCTGAAATGTATGACATTTCCGCGGAAAGCCTGATGTCAGGTGCTAACGGATGGGCCTACTTCTAGTGTTAACCGCCTTTATTACATTCAAGCCGATACGAGTGCTCACTTGTAACGGCCCCAATTTCCAGAGTGCGATGATTTTTCCGGTGAATGTCAAGCAAACCATGCGCATGTAGTCCAGAGAGCAATCATGTCTATATTCAGCGATTTGAAGGGCGAATCGCCTATATGATGTTCTGCCTGTTTTTTACACCTAAAATCCACGTCATTTCTCGACCTGCATTGCAAGTTAGGGTGCGCCATTCTTTTGTTCACATACACACCGCAAGCGGTGCACTTCTCACAAGCGTAATATTCTGGGTGATCTTTCACTTTCTTGAAGAATTCCCTAGCGGGCTCATCATCATTAATACAATTTAGCACGACTTTCACATGCACGCTTTAAGCGGTCAGCGTGACCCCGTCACTTAAAACCGTCTCCAGACCAGCAAGATATTTACGCACATTACCGGGTTTACTGTCCCCGCAAAATATATCACTGACGAACGTCGGCGTCTTCGCTAATGTCAGTCTGGCTAAGATGGACCATAACTGACGACAGGAGATCTTAAACCGTGTAGCTCTATCAATATACAGCTGCATATGATCGCACGTCAAATGACCATCCCAGCGTCCGCGCAATTCCTGTTCGATTCTTTCTTTCACACCGAAGTGAACGTATTCACCTCCATCGATGGTCTTCTTTCTGCATTCACGTGGTGTTCCGAGCAGAGTACGTGCATCCATCGGCAAACCCGGCAACAATTGCTTGAACTTGCGAAGCATTATATTGGTTGCTCTTAGCGACAAATGCACCACAAAGGCAACTTCCAATACAAACATTGTCGCTGTCTTCCTTACTGCGCTGATCGTTGTTACTTGTTCATCTGGTTTATGACGTCATTGTGTAACAGATTTCCTTACCTTCATTCAGATCATCATCACTTCTGTCGTCCTGCGTAGCACACACTTCCTGGGTTACAGTGCAGCTTTTGGACGTGGATGGCATTGCTGAGTTAGTAGGTGAACGCTCACGATGGGCTGCGACGGTGAGCACGTTTAAATCTGCGGCGTGTTCACTTGAATTGATTTAGCCATGACCCGGAACATGAACTCACCACCGCTCTCGGTAAAAACATCACCTAGCGGCAGATTGCTACTATGGATAGCAGTGTTCTCCTAAATGGAAGGATGTCAACCATACTCCTTATGCGCCAGCTTAATGAGACGATGGATGCTGGAACGTTAGCAAACACGCGGCCTTTTGGTATAGCGATCAGCCATTCTACAAGGCAATTTTAAGATGGAAATTACCCGCAGGGAGTTAAATCTGTCGTTAAACGGCGATAAAATGAGAAATTGTTAAACACTGGACGATATTTCCTTGATATCGCCCAGAAATGTGAAAGTCAACGATTTCCGTGACAGAGAACATCAGGATAGTTAAAAAGATTTGTTTCAGTCGACCGAGATCGAAATTAGCGATTGTAGTTGTGACGGTATAAATGTAATATCTTGTGAAGAATTTTTTCACGTGTTGCTAATAGCTGACCGATGGTATCTTATATTCCATTTTAGGTTATGGATTACTGACAGAGTTCTAAAGCTGTCTTTGACTATCGCGAATTTTCTACCTTCAAAGAGTACATAAGTTGCTTAGATAGGTACATGAAGGATCACAATGTTCTGTATGCGTTCGATTCAAGCAAGAAATCAGGCAGTGGACGCTTGAAATATCATCATATGAGTGTGATTACCGTTGAGTTTACCTTTTAGATGGCGTTTCGCCGTACAAAACACAAGTGACGCAAGAGCGAAAGCCGTGGATTACGACGTGTTTAGTGAGTTTAGTTCGTATACTTCCAATTGCATTGTTCCCGAGGTTCATGCTGCCAATCACGCTTTAACGTAGTTAGGAGAAACTCCGGGTTGGTTGTTAGCTCTTTCACGTTGGAGCACAACCACGACCTAGCCGCCTTGCTGTACGATGCACATCCAAAGATTCGCCGGCTCACAGACAGTGAAGTGAACGACTGGAGACAACTTTTCGAGTACAACACACCAATCACTGAGTTGAAGCAGTATGCTGCGAATGTTTATGGCAAGTATATAACTGCCATGGATATTTGCAACATCCGCCTTCGGTTGAAACCGCCAGTGATAAGTGGGTTATTATGCACTAATGTAGCAGAAAATCTGTCACAAATCCTGCATCATATGGAGAAAAACGGCGTGCTGCGTGTCATCAGAGACGATAACGATAGGTGCACGCACATATGTTTCGCACGTAGAGAGCAAGTTCAGTTATTCAGACGGTTCCCTTATGTGGTAAACGTTGATGCCACTCATGGGACCAACCGCCACAAGTAGGTCCTCCATCACTCCATATTCGCCGCTGTAGCCTGGAGCCGTATCAGTTCCTCGTTACAGACGGCATGGGTCATAGACGACCGGTGATGTACTACTATGTACGAAGTGAGAAATACGCATCCTCGCGTCATTTTTTTGAAACATTCCGGGGGGTGATGGGGGAACACATACGTGTCAGAACTTTTGTGATGGATAAAATGGCGGCCCCAATGCGAGCAGCACGAGTTGTCTTTGGGTGCGACATCATATAATGTTAATTCCATGTTCGGGATGCTGTGAAGAAACGCGTGAGTGGATGTACTAAACCCTATAATCACCATTCAGTCGAATTCCTTCAGAAGCCGATATTTGTTTCATCGCATGGCTACTTGCGGTAACTTTGAAGAGTGGGTGATCACTTTGTCTATTCATTTCGCAGGTTCAACTGGGATGTTGCGATACTCCGGAGAACAGCCTCCAGCTTCACGAACTACCTCTTGTGCAACTGGCTATATATAAAGCCACAGTGGGCCATCCACGCAAGTCGGATGTTGTTCATTTTTGAAATTGAACAAACAACCGTCTGGAGAATGCGAATTGGCGACTAAAGAGGCGCACTCATCCCAGGGACCACTTAGCCCTGGACATTAGTGAAATTTAGCCCCACAGCGAGTGGCTAATGCGAGAGTTGGAGATGCAGCGCAACTACGGTTGCGTAGACGTGTACGTTGAGAATATACTCTCTCGGCTTACAACATTCGCTAGTCAGTTGGTGTTGAACCACTTCAAGAGGCGTGCTCCCCTGCTGCACTTCAAACAGTGGGACTAGTTCAAGGTAATCGTACTTCATGTAACAGCTTCGAGTAATTCACGATGGCACGCAGTATACAGTGAACATCAGTGATGGCACGTGCGAGTGCAATTTCTATAAGTTCATGTGGTTGCCAGGTACTTCTCTGCTGTCCGTATTCGAAAAGCACGTCTATCCATACAGTACGTTGTTAACTATGACCACATATGTTCTAGGCCGCTTTCCAATCCATCGACGATGGCTTGCTGAATACAATCTACCCAAAATCAGCGTGTTCCGCTCGGAGGTCACGGCCTCCGGCAGTGATGCATTTCAGCTAAGTTGCACGGTGTAAACCCCCGGACAGGATGCCGCGTTTTTAAGGCTATCGTAACGTTCACGCACCAGTCCATTGGAACAGCTAAGGCGACCTTACCACACAGATTTTTCCCTTCTTCCGTCGTGGAAGGTAAAACAGCCAAGGTTGGAGGAGAATGTTCACATGAGGGTGTCCTGTTGATAGTGTGGTAACCCCGTTACTACGAATGGTTATCGGTGCGATAAGGACCAGTTATTTTTCCATGTGGAGTGCGTGAATAATGCTGACATCGCACTGCCCCTTCTGCACAGGGCAGTTACAACCTCCCTTGCCAGGTAAATTATGATATCACTAACTATGCATGTTCGATTGCGTCGACTTCAAACACGGTACCAACTCCGACGTTGAAACGCAAACAGAGATCGCGTGCGGCTGCATTATTCATTGATGATACCTCTGAAGATGAGTTTCGCGTTGTTCCCCCACGCAAGCGGGTCCAAGTGAAAGTTTTGGAAAATGACTACACAGACCTCACTGACAAATCTATGCGATACCCCACTTAACATGTTACATATGAGTTTGAAAAAATGGCTCCTATCGATAAATTTGAAAAAGCTAATAGTAGCATGTAAGATGTCTTGCGCAATGACATTTCGTTCGCCTTGCTGCTTGCCCCCAACTATATAAAGTGTGTGTTAATTTAGGAAATGTAACCAATGAGATGCGAACGAAATGTCATTGTGCAAGACATCTTACATGCTACTGTTGGCTTGTTTCGAATGTTACATACGGTTTAACTGTAGACCAGCATACACAGCAAGAGAAGGACTTCTAGTGAAGCGGCACCGAAACCATGCAGGCTTTCTGATTTTTGAAGAACTGTTCCAAATAATTATAACATGTACATATAATAAACGTATTCCGATATTTCAGTATCGTGACGTTGTGACTGTGGGATGCATGTAGGCTGACCGTCGAGCACATACGTCAGTGTCCAACCATAGGTCGTGACGTTATGACTAAAGGGTGCACGTAGGCTGACCGTCGAACGGTTCACTCCGAATGGCTTCAGGCGGTACAGTACTTCATTTCTCGTTAAACCTCTTCGCTTTTCTAAAGACACGTGAAATTCCATCCCCTCGGTTTTCAAGTAACCGAAAAAATTTACCGATTTGTTAGTTGCTTTAAGGCCAAACAGCTTCCGTCGACTGCGGTGAGCAGTATCTACACTAAGCAGATCACGCCGGATTTCGTCCGCATCATGTTCAGAAGTCGTCAGCTGCAAACTTATCTACTTACCAACAGCGCCTCCAAATTTCATTGTTTTTCAGTCACACGTGGGGATGATCATAAACACTCAAAATTATCAACTGTCGGCACCCATTTCAAGGAATATCGAACGAAAATGTTATTTGGGAAGGATGGTTTACAAACTATACGATGCATGTTTATTAATCGTTGGTTGCTAATCCCCTCTATCCACCAGACCGCAAAACTTCAGCAATCCGAACCTATTTCGCTATTAAATTACCGCAAATCATTAGCGTCCTTGATGAAAAATCTTTCACGCATTAAAATAAAAGTTTTCCATAGCACAATAGGCATATTTCATACTTGCCTAAATATTCCGTTCACGTTTGCTCACATGATATTCCAAACATACATACTAACGGTAAACCAACGACAGCATTCACTTACTGTGGGTAAATTTAAACCAATTTCAGATAAAAATGGCTGTGTAAGATGCAGACCAGCCGCTTCCGCTCAGATCGTCCGTAGCACTTGTGGCCCGAATCTGAAGCAATATGGAGGCAACAGGGAACAGCGTTCTTCCGAAGTAGGGGTTCGAACAACAGTCCTGAAAAGAGAAAGAGTACAAACAAGCATGAGCCTAAGGCCCAGTAAGCAGTGCACACGACCTACACAAACGAAAGCTAAGACGGCACCGACAACACAACAGCACGCCCCGTTACACAACTCAAATTCAATTTGTGCGCGCTCACTGGTTTCCGTTGCGCGTTACAGCTGTTCAAACTCAAAATCCCTCGTCATGTTTCATTGCATGTTGGTGTAGTTTAACAATATTTACGTGACAACCAAGCATCCCACTGATAACTTCAGTGAACAATACCAAATTTGTTTATGACAAACCGGAAGACGGAGATGTCACGAGTGTGGTATTAGAGAAATAGTTGTGTTACTAGCGCAAGACACCCAAAATACGGTCGACAGTCTTGGTGTGCTACTAGGGCTTCTACTCAAGATTAATTCATACAACGCAATGAGTCCTGAAACGATCCATCCCAGAATACTCTAAGAAACAGCTGCTAGTCTGGTTGAATCTCTTTATGTGCTGTTTAAGCAATTGATCCAGACTAGCATTCCCCCTAGCACATAGAAAGAGGCGACGGTCACACCCATATACAAAGTGGGTGACCAGCAATCTGTGGCTACCTATCGGCCAATCAGCCTTACTGGCAATCCGTGCAAAATACTGAAGCGCCTACAAAAGCGCGCCAAACTCAATCACTTCTTATCAAATAATCTTTTGTCTTCCACCCAGCATGGCTTCCTTCGTAATCGGTCATGCATAACAAACATGCTTGTTTCTATTGGTAGTCTGACGGAGGCTGAAGACAATGGCTTCATGTCAGATGCTATCTTTGACCTCACCAAGACCTTTGACCGTGTCCCACACGACCTCCTAAAATGCAAACTGAAAGCATACGGTTTTCAAGGAGAGGTTCTTCGCTGGATTGCTTCTTTTCTTGATAAACGAACTTTTGGAGTTAAGATCGGATCATACCTTCCGTCTTCATCTTTATGTTCTGCGGGAGTTCCCCAATGTTCAGTGCTAGGACCTTTGTTACCCCCCATTTACATCAATGACCTTCCGAACAATATTCACAGCAACGCCCTGTTGTACACTGACGATCAGAAAATCTGGAATGCCACTGATGTTAGTGCACTACAGATTGATTTCAACGCGAACAAGCGCTGGTCGGACGACTGGAGTCTCCCACTAATTGACAATAAATGTGTTCACATGTCATTCGGTGGGGATTCTGGTGATGCCTTATTGATTCATAGTGCGTCTAGCACAATAGATATCACGAGAATCGATCTGAAACGAATCTGGGCATCTGGTTGTCGTCTAACTTGTCCATCACGTGTCACCATGAGATGGCGGCAAAAAAGGGATTTTCCGCTCATATGATGAATAAGCGCACTTCCTCCCCCCATAGACAAAAAAGCGTTTCAAACGCTTCGATTATGCAAACCATGTCGTGTGTACCGGCTTGAAGAAAGATGTATCAGCTGTTGAGCGTGTCTATCGCGCAGCTACCCAGGTGGTTGCGGGTTTGAGCGATGTTACTCACCAGTCACAACTTGAAATTCAAGACCTGTACCCACTTGAATTTCGAAGACCACGTGGTGATCTAATACTCACACACTTCTTTAGGGTCAGTCTCGTAGAACAGTTCTTTACTGTAACGAATGATGGCAGCCGGCGAGGACAATAGAAAGCTTTTCAAGCTCCGTCCTCGGACCTTTCTTAGGCACCAGTTCTCTTCTTACAGGGTTGTTAATTATTGTAACTGCCTTCCCTCTGATGTCGTCAGGATCGCTTCCAGGGACCGTTTTAAAGCTCTGTTTGATCCTCATTTGTCCAAAATTTCATTGTGCGAGTAATCTTACTCTGTTCTTGCTGTTCACTGCAATCATCAGGGGCGATGCTACGCCTACCAGGTCAACAGACGCTCGCTGACACTGAGGAAGGAAAACTGACTGGATCCGGGAACCTTGGTCCACTTTCTCAAATCCATGTGTCAATCGCTGAATGGCTGAAAAACCATGTTTGCCGCGTCACTTATGGTAACCTCCGGTTCTGACGACAGTCTACTGATGTTTGCCGCCCAAAAACCGTTCATAATGTTGAGTGCATCTGTTGTTCGTTTATGTGACCATCCGGACTCTTTCTCTTGAATGTGCAATGTGTGGCCACAAATGAAGTCCTGTGACCACGATTCGCCACTGTTGGGAATTATCTACCTCTCACCTTTGAGGTCACTCTTGGATGATGGAGCTATTCTGTCTCATGTGAACGGATTTATTATTAATCAGCACTCACTTGCTTGTCATAGGTGATTTTAGTGCCCCAAAGTTGTCTTGGGCACAACACCATCAACAAGTTCCAGACGTTAGTTTTGATTCGGGTCTGACATTAGTTATTCAACAGAAAGCCTGGACACAACACTTGAAGTCTGCAGTAAGATGCCTTCCGGGACGCGTATCTTAGTTAGTGGACCTCACAGTCACAAACGAAATTAATGACGTTGATCAGGTTAGTACTGAGTCTCCCTTAGATCACTGATCATTTGGTCCTTGCCTTTGATATCCTTTGTCACTGGTTACAGCAGCATGCCACGGAACAGCTGGTCCGTAGTTTCAACCGGGCCGACTTTGGTTGTGTGGGAAATCATCTCATGCAACTTTATGTACACGCCACTTCAGTCGCCCCCAGACTAACAACGTATAAAACGTATTCAACAAGAGGCTGATTTGTGGCGTGTTCCACGCAAGATGTTAATGAGCTACTCTCGTTTTCCTCTTCCGAGAAGGATTCGTCGACAGCTGTGCGAGGCTATTTGCCAAGCAGGAGAACCGGAGACGCTGAGTAATTTCAAAAAATGCGTAGTCGGTGCAAATGTTGTCGGCAGGAGAAACCAAAAGTGCTCACAGTGTAGAGTTCAGACGGGCTATGACCGATCAACTACGAACAACGCAACGAGTAGACGGGAAATATATTGTTGACACGTGCAATCGATGAGAGCGAGCGAAGAGCGAGATGAAACGTTAACACAGCAAAACGTCACGCGAGCAGGCACCGGAGCAGAAACGTTCGAGTGCGCGGGTGGCCTGTCGGTAACCATGCTCGTTCAAACAAACGTTTAAGCGCATACAAAATGTGGGGGAAGGGAGAGAGTACAAATGCTAACTGTAACTTCAACGCAGTTAGCCATAAACAAATAGGGTCGCTACAGAGCTCCCCCGCTAGAAGACAACCAGACTGTTGACTTCGATAATGTAGGAGTGTTTCAGTTACCCGGAACCGTTTACCCGAGCATGATCATTTAGAGATTTGGGACAAAATCCCTAACGCAACCCCAACAAGTGTAACGGACTGAAAATTAATTTATACGTATGACGAAAACTTCCTGGAGTTTAATGCAGTTCCTTTGTGTTAGTCACTTCATATAGTCTATAAATACGGAGTATACCGTTTCACAGGCGAATAGACACATTTTCAGCAACCAAAACACTGTTGATCGAAAGAATCCATCCCTAAACTTTCCCGAAATTAGCCCTAATTCACCCCTAAACTGAATCCCTAATCGGTGCTAGCAGGGACACTTGCCTCAAAAGAAGTTGTTCAGACCGGCTGAAATTTTGTTGCCTAAAGTGCTGCCCGGTATGCGTCAGACTGGACCCTCCTCGGCTGTCACAATCTGAAATTGGGGCGACTGTTACATGTTGCATGAAAACTATGTACCACATCTGCAGATGCGATCGCGGAACCGATACCTCATGCAGGTGTAGAGTTCAGACGGGCTATGACCGATCAATTACGAACAACGCAACGAGTAAACGAGAAGTATATTGTCGACACGTAAAATCGACGAGATCGAGCGAAGAGCGAGATGAAACGCTAACACAGCAAAACGTCACGCGAGCAGGCACCGGAGCAGAAACGTTCGAGTGCGCGGGTGGCCTGTCGGTAACCATGCTCGTTCAAACAAACGTTTAAGCGCATACAAAATGTGGGGGAAGGGAGAGAGTACAAATGCTAACTGTAACTTCAACGCAGTTAGCCATAAACAAATAGGGTCGCTACAGAGCTCCCCCGCTAGAAGACAACCAGACTGTTGACTTCGATAATGTAGGAGTGTTTCAGTTACCCGGAACCGTTTACCCGAGCATGATCATTTAGAGATTTGGGACAAAATCCCTAACGCAACCCCAACAAGTGTAACGGACTGAAAATTAATTTATACGTATGACGAAAACTTCCTGGAGTTTAATGCAGTTCCTTTGTGTTAGTCACTTCATATAGTCTATAAATACGGAGTATACCGTTTCACAGGCGAATAGACACATTTTCAGCAACCAAAACACTGTTGATCGAAAGAATCCATCCCTAAACTTTCCCGAAATTAGCCCTAATTCACCCCTAAACTGAATCCCTAATCGGTGCTAGCAGGGACACTTGCCTCAAAAGAAGTTGTTCAGACCGGCTGAAATTTTGTTGCCTAAAGTGCTGCCCGGTATGCGTCAGACTGGACCCTCCTCGGCTGTCACAATCTGAAATTGGGGCGACTGTTACATGTTGCATGAAAACTATGTACCACATCTGCAGATGCGATCGCGGAACCGATACCTCATGCAGGTGTAGAGTTCAGACGGGCTATGACCGATCAATTACGAACAACGCAACGAGTAAACGAGAAGTATATTGTCGACACGTAAAATCGACGAGATCGAGCGAAGAGCGAGATGAAACGCTAACACAGCAAAACGTCACGCGAGCAGGCACCGGAGCAGAAACGTTCGAGTGCGCGGGTGGCCTGTCGGTAACCATGCTCGTTCAAACAAACGTTTAAGCGCATACAAAATGTGGGGGAAGGGAGAGAGTACAAATGCTAACTGTAACTTCAACGCAGTTAGCCATAAACAAATAGGGTCGCTACAGAGCTCCCCCGCTAGAAGACAACCAGACTGTTGACTTCGATAATGTAGGAGTGTTTCAGTTACCCGGAACCGTTTACCCGAGCATGATCATTTAGAGATTTGGGACAAAATCCCTAACGCAACCCCAACAAGTGTAACGGACTGAAAATTAATTTATACGTATGACGAAAACTTCCTGGAGTTTAATGCAGTTCCTTTGTGTTAGTCACTTCATATAGTCTATAAATACGGAGTATACCGTTTCACAGGCGAATAGACACATTTTCAGCAACCAAAACACTGTTGATCGAAAGAATCCATCCCTAAACTTTCCCGAAATTAGCCCTAATTCACCCCTAAACTGAATCCCTAATCGGTGCTAGCAGGGACACTTGCCTCAAAAGAAGTTGTTCAGACCGGCTGAAATTTTGTTGCCTAAAGTGCTGCCCGGTATGCGTCAGACTGGACCCTCCTCGGCTGTCACAATCTGAAATTGGGGCGACTGTTACATGTTGCATGAAAACTATGTACCACATCTGCAGATGCGATCGCGGAACCGATACCTCATGCAGGTGTAGAGTTCAGACGGGCTATGACCGATCAATTACGAACAACGCAACGAGTAAACGAGAAGTATATTGTCGACACGTAAAATCGACGAGATCGAGCGAAGAGCGAGATGAAACGCTAACACAGCAAAACGTCACGCGAGCAGGCACCGGAGCAGAAACGTTCGAGTGCGCGGGTGGCCTGTCGGTAACCATGCTCGTTCAAACAAACGTTTAAGCGCATACAAAATGTGGGGGAAGGGAGAGAGTACAAATGCTAACTGTAACTTCAACGCAGTTAGCCATAAACAAATAGGGTCGCTACATAGGCGCCCAAGAACTTTCTGGACCGACATTAGCTGATGTAGTTGCGAAAGTCCCGGCGGATGTGGCTGCAAGAGTGCCTGAGGATTTAGTTGCCAGAGTCCCTCGGCATACAGTTGTGCGAGCCTTGGAGGACCTAGTTGCATCTAGCAAGAAGAAAACCGAAGCTAGATACCAACGGAAGGTTAAATCAAATGTGGCCATAGCCACCACCAGACCCCAAGTGGCCATGCAGACCTCCAAGCGGACACTCAGAGGGAAGAAGCTCGGCCAAAGCCCGGTAAGGTACACCCACCACGCGATCAATGTGTGATAGTATTCATCCTTCCTAAGACTAACATCCAAACGTCTCAGTCAAGGCTACGTCACGATATTGCTGCTTTTCGTTTTTTTGATTAAGATTTCCACAATCGAATAGAAAGATCTAACGGCGAAAATTATTGAACGCACAGGGTTTTGCCTTGCCCGAAATGGTGATGGTATTACTACTTTCCGGAGTCTACTCAAATTCTTTCTGAGAACTACGTCAGAGACTCGTCTACCCCTGCAACGGTCGCCAAAAGTGAGTTTTGTGGACGTGCGCATAACGAAAGACCTGGCCCTAGAGGATCGTCAACGCTTGAAAGCGGCCCTAAAGGAACTGCCTGATAGAAGAAATAAGGGGGGGGGGTCCGACCTGTTCATCTAGAATTTTCAGGTCAAGCGGAGGAGGCCTCAATTCCGATGGGAACCCCTTATGTGAGGTAGGGGAGTGGGTTAGAAGTGATAACCCCGTAGTCGTTGTCATTCCTGGGACGTGGCTGTCGGCGAAAGTGATGGATGCTGAAATCTCCCTCCCCGGACACGCCCTCTTCCGCGCGGATCGCTCTACTACTAGTGGCCAGCAAGCAGGAGGATTTGTGCTTCTTATTCACGGTAACACTCCCGCTACTCTCGTGCTAGCCACAGCCGACACTGACGGTACTTGTGAAGGACTGTGGTGCAGTGTAAGGTCAACAACTCCACTGTGCTCGGTGTTATGTATTGCTCCCTTGGATCGTTTCCAGTTCAACCGTTAGACGATCTAAGGACTTTTGGAGCAACTAACCACTGTTTAATCTTGGGAGACTTCAACACACTTGACGTCAGCTGGAGAACACAAGCATGAACTAGTGGTTCAGACCATTTTTCGGAGATAGCGCTTCGACCAGTCGTTGACGAGCTGTGCTTGTACCAGCACGTAGGGGATCCCACGCGGTTGTAGACCGGGTGCCGCTCCAAGTTGGATTTACTGTTCTCAGCGGTAGAGTCCGACGTTAATCGCATAGATATTTTGCCTCCATTAGGGCGGAGTGACCATGCGCTATTGGACATATGCGGGGTGAGAGGCGAACTGCAGGCAGCACCCTACCAGATTCGACGGAACATCTGGGGGGATTCCATTCTAGGACGTGATGGAGGCCACGCGCACCTACGACCTGGTTGACAGCACGATCACGGTTGATTCGCACTGGTGCAAAATCAGAGACAGCTTGCTGGCTCCCGTGTAACGGTTTGCACTGATGTCTCGTGGTCGTTCCCAGTCTAAAGGGCCACCGTGGTTCGACGTTTATTTGCGTGCTCTCCTCAGGCGCAGACACTGACAGTGGGTGAGCTGCCGGGCAGGTCCTACGATGCACACCGAAAGACACGGAATGAATATAACATCATGAAACTAAGAGAGCGTCAACAGTACGACGAAAAGCTGGCCGTGGAATCGACAACAGCACCCAAGAGGCTGTGGGCGTGCATCCGTCGACGGGCCAGAATCAAGGCGGAAATCCCGGGTTCTGACGGACCAGCATAACGAGTTTGTTGGGGGCTTGGGTCAAAGCTCAGCTAATGGCTGGGCATTACTCTTCAGTCTACTTCCAGGATAACTCGCAGTCTGCCTTGCTGGACAAGGTTGAACCATGCCTCATCGAACTGTCATTTGGCGTTGATGAGGTGGAACGCGAGCTACGGTCGATTGATGTCAATAAATATCTCGGCCGGGACAACATCCGCCCTCTGTTGCCTATGGCGGATCCGTATCAGCGGTCGCTGGACGAAGGCAAACTGCCAAGAGTGGGGAGAAGCAGTGGTTACACCTATGCACGGGGGAAGACGATCAGAAGCTGTCAACTGCCGACCAGTATGCTTACCTTGCGCGCTTAGCAAAGTGATGGAGCGGCTGATAGCCCGGCGCCTTCAGGGGCATTTAGACCAACTGAGAGGCAGCACGGATTCCAGATAGGGTGATCTTGTTTGGCAAACTTCCTGCTCGCCAGAGAGCAATGGACGGAAGGACGAGCTAACGGCAAGACTCTGAACTTGGTGTTTCTCGGTTTCGGCAAGGTCTTCGAGAGTGTCACGTAACCATTTGCCCTTTAAGCTGTTAGTGTATGCTGTCAGCTCGCCTATAATAAACTGGATAGCTAACTTCCTCTCTAGTAGGTCACTCGCTGTCAGGGTCAACCAGCACATCTGAATTTTCAAGTTGAACATCACTCACATTTGATGACAGCCTTCGCATTCAGATAGACGTAACGGCCAGTCTTTCGAAAAGAAGCACTAGACTCGAGTTTCGCTCTCACTAGAGCTCATCAGTAGTGTATATCCTTGCCACAGCCGGGGTTTGAATTCTGGCCACGCTTTTATGAGGCAACCGTGTTGAACACTGCTCCATAAACTTCACATTAGGCACGACCAAATAATCGAATCTGAACGCTCAATGATCAGGTTGCCCGATCTTCTCGAAATGAGACACAGTAACTATCCTGTTAACACCCATCGATAACCCCGCTATTAAGATTTCCGAAACAGGTCGACATCATTGATCTCTATAAATCTGCTAGGCGATATTTTGGATCAATTATGAGTAGTCGGGAATTTGTTTTATTTTCAAGTTGAACATCACACATTTGATCGCAGCCTTCGTTGAATGGCTATCTACCCCAAGCGGCGTGCCACAAGGGTCGGTGCTCGGACCCCTGTTGTTTTTGGCTTTCTATAATGATCTCTTAGGCCATTTGCGGTCGCTTACCGTCGCCTTCGCTGACGACATGAAAGTATGGAGGACAGCCTCTTCTGATGATGATAGTGAAATTTTGCAACAGGACTTGGATATGATGTCAGCATGGACAGTTCAGTGGAGGACGCTCCTAAACCCACAAAAATGCTCCTTTATGCACCTGAGAGAAGTCAGGGCATATCATGATGGAGGCCACTTGGTAACGGTGTGATACCGAACGTGACATCAGAGCGCTGGTGTCAGACACCTTGAAAACAATGGCTCATACAACGCGAGCCTTTATTGAAGCTAGGATAGCGCTTGGAGCTACCCGTCGATCTTTAACAAAAGTGTCCAGGTAGGCCTTTTGTGCACTCTTTTCATCTCGTGTTCTTCCAAGATTAGAGTACGGCTACGCCGCAGTTCCCCTGTACACAAAGCGAGGTATCTGAACTCGAAAGAGTAGAGAGAGCAGCGGCGCGCTTGGTTGCTGGGATGAGAGGCCTCTCTTACAACCGGTGGCTAGAGTATCTGAACATGTACCTCCAGAGTTACCGCCGACTCCACAGTGGCCTTATTGTGATACGCCGCATTTTCCTAGGAGACGTGGGCGAGGAACTCCAAGCCGATTTCTTTCTTCCTCCGAAATGAGCAGAGGTTACGGCGCCACCCTCTCACGATTCTCAAGCAACTACCAGGACTTTACTTTATATTTCTCTTATCTCGACGGGCCGTCAATAGCTGGAGCGCGCTACCAGCGCAGGTTGTGCTAGCACCCAATAATGTGTGGCCCCTAAGCGTTCCCTAAATGCTCATATGATGGCGCCCTCGAAGAACGAGGATAGTGAACGCCCTGCTTATTCTCGGAACTAGATACTCGATGAAGAGCCTTACACAGTTGGCGACTCTTGCCTTTTATCAATGAACAGTGAAAATCACTCCCAAGGTGAGGCTTCGTGATGGGTGGCTGCCATTTCACCTGAGCGTATGCCGTTGACTTCGCTCCAGCTCCGTCATTGACGTATCAAGAAAACAAGGAACAATCTGTGTGCTTGTGAAATCAAGACAACCGTACTCAGGTGGCCATAGACGCACACAGTCTTTACATACAACCTATGCTACGCATGCAGTCCATCAGTTCTATACATGACACTCATTTGAATGCGATACTTTCCTAGCCGTTCGATCGCACGGTACCACAAGAAGCAATACTGCACTGCTTGTGCACCGAAACGAGGGTTTACGAACTGTACACGCATTTGAGAGCTTACTCATAAATCACCATCCGGATGAGTTTCCGATTATCCACCTCTACCTAGCAGCCGTTTAAGACGTCCTGAAAGAAAGCGCCAAAACTAGGGCCGTAGATTAAAGGAATGGGTAAATTAAAGGCTAGGTACTTATGTGGGGATAGTTCAATATAGCAGGAAATTCCGACGAATCAACGTAGACACATCAGCTCACCATTACTGTGATAGTTTGATGTGTATTAATGAACAATATGGGGGAGGTGATAGGATTCTACAGCCGTAGACTCCCACCACCAATCTTGTAGATTTTAGAATGCAGGCATGTGCTCGTCTCCTGTAAACCTTAAATAATTTGAGTATTTGCAAATGGTATTGACGTCATTACCTCTCTATTTTCGGCCAAAGGTGTTTTTTACGGTCAGCTCATGGGCTTTTCTTTATTAGCAAGCAGCTACATATAAAATATGGTTGGACACCAGGAGTAGTGTATATTGTCACCATTTCATATCTGGGGCCGTCATGAGCTAACAAGAAATGAAGAGAAGAGAAAAGGGAAATCGTTTTTTATGGATGACGATAATAAATCAAAACTAAAATGCTATCAGCAGTAGAGAATAGGGGCTGGTATTATACAGTGAAGGTGTGGGCATACGATGCAGGGGTATGGTTTTTCATGACAGTACATGATAAATCAAGTCAGTCCATCTTCGTTGCATCTCAACGAACAATGGCGGAATTACACTCTGTTTCCGAACTACGTCCAACAACGTTGTGTTGGTCTAATCCGTAACTCAAACCTACTAAGGAAGGTTTCGTAACAGTATTTCATACTACAGACACGTGCATACATACACGCAGCTGTCCACTTCCGGGCAGAGCCACATGATTGGCGGCATCCATTTCGCATTAGCCTGTCACGATGACCGAAGCCAAAGGAGACCTGTGCATGACGCTCAGCATAACTGGCTCGCGTTGCACTGCCTGCTGTTCCACCCACACATTTCATATTCAGTTCAAGCCCGATGGAACGAAACCAGGAGGTGTGTGAATGAGGCCTTTTTGTCCAATCGGCGGATGCTAGTTAGCAAGTTGATTGGCAAGCATGAACTTGAAACCCTTGTCACTCAGAAAACAATCGGAGAGACTCCAATAGTAAGGTCTGAAGTGGACAGAAAACTTAGAAATATGATGCTAGGAGTAGTTCAGTATAGGAGCACATGAAAAAGGTAATGGAGACCCAGCTTTCTGAAAGGAGGAGCGAGTGGATTGCCAAACGACGGTGGTCGTTGGTTGATGCGAACGAGAAAATGAAACGGATTTATTCTATATAACCTACTTGAGCCTCACGTACCCGTTGTCCATTTGCCGACGGTGTGCAATGAACACATTGGCGACCTAAAAATCCAGAAAGCTGGCGCATTCGTGGTCGCACACATCGCAGCACCATATAGTCATGTCACCATGACCTATGACACCGATGGTTCCTCTGCGTATCGCGCAACAACTACTCTTTAAAATTTCAGAAGCCCATCCGGATCCTATTTCTCCAGACCTATTTCTCCTTACCATCTAAAACCAACGTTGTAACGCGGAAGATTTACATGAATAGCATCATGACATCTCAGTTTTTGACGACTAGGATTTCACCTGCTCGTACAGCATCTGCGGTCACCACCCATCGGTCATCGCTCATCCGACAGACTTGACCTAGCCAACAAAGGTGATTGATTGTCCGCGTGGCTTTAATCCCATCCACTGCAGCGCCAACTGTTCCGACTCCTCATAAACAAACTGTCATCGGATAGCTTGAAGTTACTTATTTCTCTACTCATCGCAGGCTTAAGTTAGATATGCGCGCAGCGCCGCTTTGGGTCACCTTTGGCACCCATAGCGAGGGCTAGTTCGTAGGCAGTTCGGGAATTANGAGCCTCACGTACCCGTTGTCCATTTGCCGACGGTGTGCAATGAACACATTGGCGACCTAAAAATCCAGAAAGCTGGCGCATTCGTGGTCGCACACATCGCAGCACCATATAGTCATGTCACCATGACCTATGACACCGATGGTTCCTCTGCGTATCGCGCAACAACTACTCTTTAAAATTTCAGAAGCCCATCCGGATCCTATTTCTCCAGACCTATTTCTCCTTACCATCTAAAACCAACGTTGTAACGCGGAAGATTTACATGAATAGCATCATGACATCTCAGTTTTTGACGACTAGGATTTCACCTGCTCGTACAGCATCTGCGGTCACCACCCATCGGTCATCGCTCATCCGACAGACTTGACCTAGCCAACAAAGGTGATTGATTGTCCGCGTGGCTTTAATCCCATCCACTGCAGCGCCAACTGTTCCGACTCCTCATAAACAAACTGTCATCGGATAGCTTGAAGTTACTTATTTCTCTACTCATCGCAGGCTTAAGTTAGATATGCGCGCAGCGCCGCTTTGGGTCACCTTTGGCACCCATAGCGAGGGCTAGTTCGTAGGCAGTTCGGGAATTATCCTGCAGTTCGATAGTGCGGTCCCCTTCACGAACTCGCAGTGAAAACCTTTGTGGTCGTTTGTTCTTTTGAAAGCTAGTCAAGCTTTCTTCTTCCTCCTATGTGCCCTCCTTATTTCGATTGTCCACCAATGGATTTTACTATGTGGGTGGCACGTGGTGGTTGGACAGTGCTTTCCTGTTAGAAGTTGCATATCCGTTTAATCACCACCCCACCCCAAATTCTGTCTACCGTAGCTGTGAGATGACTCCTGTACTACGACTTCACGTCTAGTATCAAATTATAAGCTTTAACTCTCCAGAATTGGGTGTTAACTCATGAGGTTCGTGGAGGAACTCTAGCAGCTCTGCTCTGAATGTTCCCATAGGAGCCTAATTAGACCAATGCAACGTTGTTGGACGTAGTTCGGAAACAGAGTGTAATTCCGCCATTGTTCGTTGAGATGCAACGAAGATGGACTGACTTGATTTATCATGTACTGTCATGAAAAACCATACCCCTGCACTGTATGCTCACATCTTCACTGTATAATACCAGCCCCTATTCTCTACTGCTGATAGCATTTCAGTTTTGATTTATTATCGTCATCCATAAAAAAATATTTCTCCTTTCTCTTTTTTCATTTCTTGTTAACTCATGAAAGCTCCTATATATAACTGATTAGCATGTGGCTTGTCAACACTATCTTAAACGGCAGCTTGTTGGGATTCAAACCGTAAACGAGGGAACGGTAAGGCTAACATTATTCTTGACCCCCTCCCTTACGGCCTCCAACTCTTTTCCTCCGTGTGATGAGATTTCACTGCGAATAAACGACTGTTGTTCTGTCTCCTATCTTCTTCGTGATCGTTACGACTCCCTCCTTCACTAATCTGCCTTTGGAAAAAATCACATTAGGGTATTAGGCATTCTGGCTTACTTCGTTCTTCTTGGTTCTAAAGAGAATCTCGGAAACCTACACCACCCTCTTTTTAGCATCTGGACATCCCACTCAAATTAAGGACGTCTAGCCTGCACAAAGTTTTCAAGATGTGGTCACACTTAATTGTTATACAGAAGCGCAAGGACGGTTGTCTCCCATGGAACCGCTGGCTTCTTCAATTGATGTTTGGTTCATTGGATCTATCCAGACCCTTAGAGTTGCGTAGTCGTGCAAGTGTGTGAACATAATATCGACGCTTTGTCCTCATGCGTTACGTAAGCCGGCTTACATTTCCAGCCCCAGGATGACTTAGCGTAAAGAAAAGAATTCGTTCACCAAGTAGTTGGTCACTGTAAATCGGATTTTTGTTCTTTGCTAGAGCTGTTGCGACCGACAGAGGCGGTCGCCGGAGACTAACTGAGAGGACAGCTGATTAGACCTAATGAGGATAGATGTTGCGGTTATTTTCTGGGTAACTGAGATCATATGTGAAAAAGATGGTTCACTTATCACCAG
>QNGE01004727.1:0-56428 GCA_008508345.1 Paragonimus westermani | reverse complement strand
ACTGCTCCGAAATAAGGCTATCCAAACGCCAAAATGCATTGGGGTACATCAGGCATTCAACAAGCAACGCTTAGCTTCCAGACACTATCGAAGAAACAGTAACATCTTAGGTGCTCTTTCAAGAGGATGAAGATGCGTTCATAACCTGTCGTCTGCACTGCAGAGTAGAAAACGTGTCACAGTAACAAAACTTCTATTGTGTATGAGGCTGCCTCAAGTGTCTGAAGGCTTCCGAAACAAAGTATTGTTATAGTTCGAAGTTGTTGGAAATAGGGAGAGACAAGAAGCTACACTGTTTCAAAGCTGGCAATTCAAAATATGGACGACAAACAGCATGGTGTTAGTCGTTCACGTATTACATTTGGGAGGCATCCAAGCCAGTAAGCTGATGTATTGTAACGTGCTACAACGGTATCGACTAGTGGGGTGTTTAAGCAGGTGATCTGATCGCAAAGTAGTCTGATTTCAGTGTGATAACAGGCGGGAAAAAACATTTTGACTACGATTACATAATTCAGAGTATTAAGCATTTCGTACACAGTAAACCGTGAACCAATGTTTATGTTATTCTTTTCTGGACGGTATACCATATACAATTTGTAGCTGCCTGGTGGCCCCTTAGGACCATCACTTATGCACATCTCAGGCTATTCGCTGGAGATGACAAATTGATGATAAATTTTACTAGAGAACTTTTTAGTAAAGAACAGTGTGACGGATTGTGTCTTTTTACACTTCCATGAAATATCTTAAACTCGCAAGTGCATCAAAACGCACACCACGTGGAGTTGCGAAGGCCATGGAAGTAAATTTGTTCTGAGTTGGGAAGACGCTTGGTCTTTGGTGTGAACCATGGATTATCTACCTAATCTGCATCGCTTATACCCAGTACCAGAACTAACTCATTTGTAGCGGCTTCGTATCGCTGGTCCCATCAGAACCAGTGCTTATCAGAGCTGGCTGTTTGAGAGGTCAAAGATACAACTTTCATTACCAGTGTTGCCCGTTACAGGCGTTACTTCGACTCTTCACCTCCCGAGTCCTAACAGGGACAACATCAGCTGTAAAGCACTTAGTTTGTGAATGAGCAACGAAAAACGGTAACCTGTCTTATCGTGACGATTTAACCTCAATAGGCGATAGTCTTCCAGTTTTCTACTAGGCTTCGATGATTATCCACAACACCCACGCGTTGGCGACATATTTAGCTCAAGTTGTACTGTTTATGAACGCGTGGTGCGGACAAGGTCCGGATGACCAGTGTGCATTAGTGTGACTCGGTTGACATGTACCTATTCCAGCAAATTATGCGCTACTTCATTTAATGAAACTCTGTTTCATAAACATCTGACATTAATATTTAATAAGACAAGAACAAGTGTTCACTTCGAAATGTGCACTTTTAATAAAGTATGTTCATTTGCAACCACAGTTAAAACATTCCTGGTTTGGACCAGATGCACCTGTTTAGTCGATTGGACGCAGACCATGCCACCGGAGTTTACAATGGTTTCGACCAAAGTGGTCATAGTTTGAACCAAATAATGGGTTGCACTCAGGTCACTTCGATGCCCTGAGTCGCTCATTCTCAACAGGTGCTCATTGGACAGAATGTTGTTTCGAACCTCATTCAGGTTTCTGTACACCCGATAAGCGTAAGCACGAAAGAAAACAATCATACAGGGGTCGTACAACAAAGAAGCAATTAAACGTTTATAATGTAAAAATGACCGGTTACACAGTGTACCCGGAACAGCATGACCTTATAGGGTATATGACTAACGAAGAACGTTGATAAGATTGGTCATTCAACCGCAACGAAACATCAGAAAAAAGAGATTGTGTGTTAACGGGTGTAGCGAAAATACAGTCAAGCCAATTTTCTCCTAGGACAGATGCTGCAATAATTCTAGCGTCTACACTGTACTAACGTACGATGCGCTGTTTAAAATCAGCAGTGTTACACACGAAAAACTATAAACCTCTCACCAATATCAGAGCTGATCATAGTTACACCATTGCATTGCAAGTGATATTTCCATGTCCAATGTACTTAGTCAAACTGTGTTCTGTAATTTTTCGTATGCCTTAACCAATAAACAAAATCGTGTCGATTGTAACACTGTTTTCATTGTCCAATCGATAGTGCGTTTTATCAAAACAATTTTTGTTCCTTCAGCCTGATCGTAAAACGTTTGTTTATGTTACTCCCAGGATTTTGGAATAAATCAACACCAATGGCTCTCAAATATATTGCAAATGTTTATACATAATTGACATTACAATCTTCAATGTGTGATCGGTAAGTCAAAAATTGATCGTCAACTTGAAAACGAGCTTAGGGAAATGATTTCAATGTAGTGCAAAATAAAATCTTAAAAACTGAATTTATCTTAGACGTTCACATGGATATATTCGCTCAGTAAAGTAGGGGATTTTGGACGGAGGTGTTTCAGTTAAATCGAAAACACTTAGTAGGGTGTAGCGTTCTGTACAACACTTTGTATTTTATAATACTTATTGTTCGCTCTTTTCGCCCTTATCTAACTCACTTGTACAGTCCATGTTTAAATCGAGTTAATCGATTGATTCGATAATCAATAATTCAAAATCTACTTCCGAAGTCGTGAGCTGTGCGTCTTCTCTGCATTCTGTGTCGCTCGAGTACAGGTTTCGGGAAACCTGAATACCAACGGGACCAATAATCTATCTCAGCAGAAATCTCTTCAAGGTAACATCGCGGATCGTTTCCGTCGAATATTTCATTCCGTGTAGTGGAATTCTAAACTAACACACCTTCACGAACTACTGTGAGTCATTTCACTTTGGTTTTTACCACATTTTGGCTCCGCGTTCATGCTCGAGTAATTTGACACTGTTTAGGTCTACTACAAGGGTGAACCCGGTCAAAAATGACAATTCGTGCCGTAGTCGAGTAATTTCAGCTTGGTTTACTAAAGCACCAATGCTGAACACCAGGTCGTTGACAGTCAGAGGGTAGTTGGCATAAATCCAGTTTACCGGTTCAGGGGCTAACGACATTGTTTTACTAAGCGTCAAAATGCGAGTTTTAAATGGAATCACTCGGAGTTACTTCGGGCTTTCGTACTCACCCAGAATTCATTCAGCGGCTTTTGAAACTAGGCTCTAGGTTAGAATTACGCTCTTGTTAGAGGTTGCCACTGATATCTATCCTTGGCACAACTTGACATTTTCTAGTGAAGCAGCCTTTGTAATGCTGTGTCATTGAACTGAAGTTGGACATAAGTGTTTTATCATTTGCAAACGTTCCGTCAAAATTGCCACGGGTTGATGTACGAGCTATTCTGTCGGTCGCGTTTAGTGTGAAATCGACTGATCAGCGTCCGAAAGGTTTACCTCATAATAACTTGAACCGTGGATCAGCTTTCGCCCAGGTCCACAATGTCCATTATTTATGAACACTGACGAATGCAAAACCCAACTACACTACTTCTCCACAAAAATGGCCGTTCGGATGAGAAACCTATGACTAACTCTGAGTGGTCTTTAATTTTTCTCAATCAGAACTCTAAATCACGCATCACTACATTTTTTTCCAACGGTCCGCGTGTCCACTATGGTATTATCAGAAGCAACAAATAACTATTCATCATCTATCCAATTGCATAACGTTTTGCAGCATAATGGCTATCAAGCGACCAATAACAACAGCGACTTGTCACTCAATTACGTCAAACAGTTCTCAGTGGGAAGGCAGCTGTGTAATCACATTGAACTCCGAAAGTGTCAAGTGAGTGAGAGTGACTCTGGTGATCATAGGGCCTGGACAACCTCACCGAGCTCACCAACGTGGATTGCGTATTCGAATTTCGATCAGTCCAACGGTTGTCCGAATGGGAAATTCGATTGGACAAGTGGCAGGTGGGTTAGAAAGCCACTTTCAGTGTGTCTTGTTGCTGTAAGACAAGGAGGTGCGCCAGAATTGCACTCGAAATGAGCTTCACCTCGTCCTTAGTCAACCATATGGAGATGTTGTTCACGTACTCCTCGAGAAAGTCATCTGGTTGTTCGACCGACATAATCTGTTCCACAGAAACGTGTGAAGGAATAAATACAACATGAGTTCACACATTTGAGCAACCTATCGGTGGTTTGTACGTGAACTTCTGAGTTGGATCTGAGCAAGATTCACAGGTGTGCCGAACTGTGGGTCTATTCAATGGCGTGACTTATTCTACGAGCCATCAGTTCAATCACCGCCTGTCGTTTGTAATCTAACGCGAGATATGCCAGCTTTTTTCCGCATGCAGGGTTTTAACTTACGGTGATGTCGTCTATGTGTCTGTCAATAAGGTTTACCGACTGAGCGCTCGCCGTGAATGTCCGGCATAAAAATGTCATTTCTGCTTCAATTGTGTCATCAAAACGCATATTCATAGCCCTGTTTGTCACACTAGAAACGAGGTTTCTTTTTTGTCCAGGGTTGTGTAAGTGAATGACAAGAGCATTCGACCGTTCTGGGTCTCTTTCCTGTGAATGTTCGTCCGAACTGAGCCGCTTGTACGATACGCCCAGGAAAGATGGTGGTCAGTCTTTGTCAACTTCAGACGTAAATTCGAGGTTAGCATGCGCTGTATTCGACATTGATTGTGGGCTATCTAGATCTGTAGTCTTCTCCAGTACATAGGTGGTACCATGCATGCGTCTATTGCAGAAACTGCGATGCCCAATACTCCCATGAAACGCAGTTCATTGTTACAGTATCATTGAGATGTCTGCCTAATAGCGGCTCCATTGAAACCACACCCTTTTGATGGTATCTTTATCCATCAACCTGTAACCATCTACGTTGAGTGCAAGTTAATATCAACCCCACGATTCCCCTGGGGGCAGACGCATATTGAAACCCCTGGAAAGAATACATCCACAAGGACAGTCAAAGGTTTCTGCAATTGATACGTTCGGGAGAGGAGAACACCCACTGAAGGAAAACACCTTTCTATTTCCCTTGCTCAACGACCGGATGAAATCAACGTACTCGACAGTATCTTCCGGCGAGTTCACCAAGATTTCCTTCCTTATGGGTTTTAGTAGATCAGTTAATCACTGTACCAATGAATGATTTAGAAAACTGCACGCATAAAGAGTCAACTGTAATGGTCAACTATATGACAGACTATACGGTCTTGGTATTATGGATCCGGCTCGTCAAAAATGCATTTGGGCCGATAGGTATTAATTGAAAATATAGTGTTCACCAACTCAACTTTTGTTTCAGGTGGACCTCATTTTCTGTTGTGGAAACGAAAACGATCGGACCTAAGTCCTCTACAACGTAGTTTTTGGCCAAAATTTGTTCTGCTTGCGTGAATATCACCTTCACTTGAGTGCGTTTTTAAGTTACTGTTATCAAACTGATGATCTTTGCGCACTAATCACATCACATTGATCCGTAGACAGTGCTTTAATAGAGCCATTCTCCATGTATAATGTGGATATGAACTGACTCGGCTGACCTTTTCATATATATATGCTCCAGGTTAGAGCAAGGTAACAACAAGCGATGCACCCAACAATCTGTGATTCATTTAAATTGGCAGACTATTTACGTTCCATCAACTTAGAGTGTATGCAATATTCCCAGCCAACAGTTGCCCACTATCTAACATGGAGCTCCCCATTAAGATGGATCTTAGTTGAATCGACACTGTGTGGGGGCCTACTGATCTCTTTTATGCTTTTTATCAACTCTGTTAACTAACTGACGTAAGAATGTTTCATATTTTCTTAAAGTTGGTATTGATGAGTCAATACTTGACGCATGCATCTATCAAGGTTTGTCTGTCAAGTATTTCGTTCAGAATACTTTAAGGGACTGGTCATTCAAAATTTATAAGTTTTCTGTCCATACATTCTATTGACTTGAAAGATACTGTTAACGCAACAATCAAGCCGCACCCGTTACATGTGTTGAGGCACATTTTGAAACTGTCACAGTGCACGGTTCTTCAATTCGTCTAAATTGAGGCGTTGCATTGTTCCAAATGGATGAAGTTTTTCGAGTGTCAGACTACTAGACTTATTCAGAGGTTCGAGTGCTTAAATTAACTTCTAGCACTGTCTTTTAAAGATGTGTTGCAACAACTGTTAGACAAAACTGGCCAACGGATATCTTTGGTTTGGAAACGACCGTCACCCAAATCTTCATTGATGAGACCCACGGATCCCTATTGCAACGCATGACTAATCCACACTGGTTACGACAGTCAAAGTATTCCTCCGAAAGCGGCGTAAATGATTAGCAGTGTTTAGACGCAAAACCACTATCTCGGGACTGGAATGGTAAACAATTCAAGTGTGTCTACAAATTGTGAAGACAAGCTAAAAAGAAACAAATGATCTCAAAGAAATAACCCGTAGTTAAATGTTGCTAACCTCCATAGTCCACTGTCGTCTTGGAACGAACATGCTGGTTCATTCATAAAAATAATGTGGCACTTATTGGAAAGATTTAGGAACGGACTACTGGTGGAATTATGGTGCTAAAGTAAGGCATACTACGAGAATTGGATTGTACCTAATCTAACTGGAAACGCCTGACAGAAAACTGTAATACTCGGAATTTGAACTTTGGATATCCTTAAAAATCACACTTGAATTAAAACCAGAAATATTCTCACAGACTTACAACGGGAAGTTGGAAATAATGTAAGCTTTGCACCCTTCAGCTGGGAGCATTCATCGAGAGTGTTCCAATGATCTTTCATCCATAGTTAACTGTTCTGTTAACAGCATACATTTTCTCTGACGTATCGAATGGGTTTATCTGAAGACATTTAACCACCACTCAACCGCCAGCTGATAGTCTACCGCTTCCTCAAAAGAAACTGTAAGCAGCTGGTCTATCAGATTATGATATCTAAGTGAATTTTCAACGTTCAACTAGACAGATGATATGTGCGTACTCAAAAGACCTGCACTTTTTAGCAGTTCCTTATCTCATGAACGGTTGCCTTGACACTTTAATAACGCTCACCTTATTCAACAAAAACAATGTGAGCCAGCCTAATATTTTTCAGGTTAAAGAGGGTGATTCTGGTATGTGGGATGACCTCTTGTGATACTTATCTTGATTATCTAATACTATGTATTGGGTTCACTTAGAACCTGTTTGGTTGTCATGTTCAACAAAGGACCGATTGTTAAACCGCGGGTGAACAACATTTGAAACACGACGCGAGAATCATTTGAAGAGACCACGAAAATCCTCTGGAAATGCTGCCTGAAAGTACAATTACCTTGCACAGTTCGGATGGTTGAAAATTGAATAAACTTTGCCTCGACATCAGTTTCAGTATCAATCAAGACTTAAAACATTATACAAACGGAAGATTATTGACTTATTTACTACGCCGCTTTAGGAAGAACAAGCATGTGTGTCTGTAATGTAGGTTCCAAGGGAACTTCCAGGCTGGTGAAACCTAGATCGTGAAAGAGTGTGCTGTTGTCTAGAAGTGTTGTCTAGAAGTGTGCCACCTGCTTGATTTCCGAACATCAGCGTCCGACAAAGTTTGACAGATAATAAGTATAATACATGAGTAGAACTCTTCCTGATCAATTCACTTTCAAAGTGGTTGGCATATTATCCAGTGTGCTACAGTACTTATTGAACGGTGCCAAACGTTGATAGCATTGTGCACCGGTTTGAAATTTTGTTTATTCAAAATTAATTTTTGTAGACAGCTGTCGTTCTCATCGCACAAATTCAGTGTTACTGAACAATGTTAGTAACTTTCAAAATTGTTCAGCGGTGCTAGAATGCGAACAAGCGAATTACGAATGAAATGACAACAGACAGCGTATATTCCGAAAAGTGACCATTTTAAAGTGGAATCATACAATCCGTATGTGAATAAGAACCAAAATTTAAACAAATTTCCAGATACACTTAAATGATGATGAACCCCGAGAATTCTCTGCGTTCTTATACCGATCCCTTTTAAAAACAAGTCGACGTTTTCGAAATTTTGCCCACTCTGATAACAAACAAACGGCACACCGCTTATTGATTGTTCAATCCGATAGCTCGCACATTTCACCTGCTGCACTAAATCAATTTTTGACATAAACTGAAAGATTTTTCAGTTTGTCAATACCAGCCTAGTGTTTGTTCTTTTAAGGGGTAGGGCTGACGCCTATTCATAACGAAGTATTACCAGACCAGATGTAATCACACATGTAGGTCTATCCAATCAAGGCAATCTGGAATTGTCAGTTTGCCCACTGAGCCGTGGGAGTACGTGCATATTCCATCAGACCGTTGATGCGATTGGTGTTTCTCCTAACTCTCCGACAAAAACTGCGCTCAGCTGTTATTTTTAAAACAGATCGATTTCAGGACGAGGGAGTGTAAGAAACTTATTACTGACACTAACAAATATGTTTCAATACTGAGTGATTGCACAGTAAGCTCATAATGTCGTTTAACAACTGGTACGAAAACTAAATATCTGTCCGTTATTTCAAATTCCCACTTGAAAGGTCTTTAACGTTGGCTTCCTGAGAACACTGAACTGCTGAAGTGAAACTCCGATGTGTAAACTAAAGCGTACTCGGAATGTATTTTGAATCATCATCCGCTGATTTATACAACACAATTTGCCTCTTGAATAAAGCAGGCAACCACAATATAGACGGTTATGTGTTTTCGGGTAAATGAACCTTGTTGATCGAAAACGAGGTTTGATGAAAACCATAAGAGGAAGGATAAAACAGCAACTGTTGTTTATATTAGTTAACGATGCCCACACTCCAACTGACACTCCGCGATCGGTTTTGTTTTTAATTGGACCCATTAGGCAGAGGCGATCTGAGTGGAAGAGTTAGACCGGCGACCTTTTACGTTACGAGTAGAAGCTCGTGCCATCTTAATGTGTAATACGAAATGTTGGTATTTTTCACATCATGAACCAGTCCGCACTTTCAAAATGGTTTCAAATGGAAAATATTCGTTAGTTGGGAAACTGAATTTCAATGTGACTTGAAAGTACATTCAGCAAACAACAGCCACTCACTTCACTCACTCAGGTCAGCATGCTTTTGACGGAAGAACCAGACAAGACAGTTTAATCAGTCAAGTTCACATCGGTCAGATTAGTGCCGAGAAAATAGTTCACAACGCGCACATTAAATTCTCTCTGCGTACATTCAAGAGTATTGTTTATGAGAAATGCGAACAGGTGGGCTGAGATCAATTGTAACAAGATCGCATTAAGGTAATGGTGCACGTATGAGAGGGTTGCCCATAAAGTCGTAACTCGTTCTCTGAACGAGCATCTGACGAATTCTTTCGGTCCACGTTTTTATTTGGGCCGCCGTTTGAGAAGAACAAGTCTTAGATGAATTTACACGTGATCATATCAATGACACAGTTTGAGCCTAAAATGGCCATGACTGTTGACTTCGCGTAGGAAGATCGATGCCTCAGGGTCTGGTCTAACTCCTATCTGTTCAGACTTCTCCTAGGTTTGTCGAACAGACGCAAAGTACAGGTAGTGTTACTTGGGTGCGAGAGGAGCAGATCTAATACTTCCATAAATGTCACATGGAACTCTGGCTTTCTGTCTGAAACAACAAACACCAATCTTCCTGGTTTAAAATCGATTCAAGCGAACTTGAAGAGGAGTTAGTTGCGCTCAACATGTTCTACCTATCTCACAGGTCTGTAGGATTGATTCATAACAAATCAACCAAATTTTTCGACTGTGATTTGGTTGAGTCAAGGTTGAAGGTCAACATCGTCACAAATCGAGGAAACTAGCCTCCTACTATTTGATAACAGATCGTTCGTTCATTCGCTGATCACGGCCTTTGTGTCTATTTTTAGCCAATGTGCGCTTAAGGACCCGATCGAATCGGACGACACATTTTTGTAAATTTATGCAGCTTAGAGAAATTACAATCTTTTTGGAAGATACACAGCTTCTACGAAACGTAACTATTCACTGCAATTTCACATAGCTGATGCAGTTTGTTCTCAATGTTTGTAAAGTTCTCTCAATTAGTTTACCCTTGGTACTTCATTTCTGAATGCCACCTGATAAGCACTCCTCGCAACTTCACCACATGAACTTACAAGCGCTTGTTATCTCAGATCAATGACAAAATAAGTGAGCAGTTGCAACGTTACCATCCTAGTCCCGGTATCTGCCTATTAGGTTACTCAGCTATGTGACTGATTTTCATAGCATTTTCTGAAGCCTTTCCAGATCATAATCTTTCAGGCGGTTCGGCAAAAGTTTGTCCTCCAACGTACTGGATGACACACAACCAACTTTAGTAGATTCAAGTTTGCACTACGAAGTCTCTGCTATCGTATATGCAAATGAGTCTCATATAAAATTTGCACACACTTCACGTCTGATAGTTATTTTGTCTCTGGGCAGACTTTTTTCTGTTTCACAAAATCGCTTGCTGCGTGCTACAAGTCATTATAAATAACGATAGTTATATACTCTTTCGCGAGAATACATTCTACGCAGACTGGTTCGGTTTTGGATACGTGAAACATTCAATGCTGAAAAGCTCATGACTAAATTTTACTGATCAGTGAAAGTAGCGAATTGGCGATTACGTAAAGCTGTCCAAGATGGGACTGAATGCTTACATCCTGATAGTTCATGTTGCTCTGAAACATTGAGATCTTTTGGACAGCTTCATCAACACGTCAAACAGACAAATGTTGTGAGATGTTAACATTTCGTTTTGTCATGTGCGTAGCATACGTAAAACACTGATGGTATTCAGAAAAGCGTATGGCCACAAGGACAGCAAGTAAGCAGGGGACATACTGACGTAATCCGATGCACTCCCACTGCAATGACACAGATCTCATCAGCAAATTTTGCGTGTAGGGAGGTGGTCGGTTCTGATTACGTAATAACACAGTGAACGACAATAATGAGTTAACCAAACGACTTGTAACCAAGATGGATTCAGCAATCAAACGGACGAGAATACACGAAGATGTAACATCTCACAGTCTTTGTAGTTTTGCCGTGTTGATGGGTTTATGTTGCCCCAACTTATAAGTGATTTCTGTCTGTTAAATTACCGTCTCTCATAATGACTGAAATTCCGATCATTTTGTCTCGTGAATTGAGGCTTCGTTTCTCTCTTTAACCCTGGTTGGTCTCTTTAGAGCTTGATAACTTCTTCTATGGATTGTCGCACATTGATAGCGTGCTTGTTCGTTTAGCGGAACAAAGAGGTTGGTTAGCCAACCGTAGCACGATAAGGCAACAGAGTGCATGCTAAAACTACAGTTTCTGAACCAATTACCTGATGAGTAGTTACGTTAAGAGGGGCGTGCCCCTTTAAAGCTAAGTTTGCAGGAGACCAACTATCAGTAAGTGCATTAAAACGAGAGAACTTCAGTCATCACTTTTCAAAGATGTTCCAGCACAAAGAATTTGTGATAATATATCAACATTTCAAACGATGGCTCTAACCGACAACTTTGAAAAGGTTAACATTAAACATTCGGATTAGAGATATGAAACCGATGGCTTGCAACCCGAATACGGACCACGGTCACAGCCGAAAGTAGCAAAGATGTTTTGCCGTACTCATGTGTGCATTCAACCCTTTGTACATAAACTGCCTAGTGAGCAGGTTACCAAACCAGCTGACCGATATCCATTTAGAATACATTGTCCATCTTGTCTCATCCACCTTATTGCTTAAGGTAACACGAAGTTGTGAAAATGATCAGTAAGTATCGCATTAATTTGTTGGTGTTTTGAATTCCCCACATGAAAGTTTCTCCACCACAGTAAATTTGTAAACCCTTCCACAATTTTTTTAAACTAATTTCACTTATTACTTTTAAGTCCATTCTTCTCTGGTACTAATAGAAGCGGTCCGTTGTCCATTCGGTGACATGACAACCTGTTCGTCTTTCACTGGTTAGCTTGCTATCCAAGAGAGAGCTATCGACTTTAGATTATGCAATATACATTCATTTCGTAAACCACCCGTATTTTTTCCAGATACCAATGTATTACTCGTAAGTAGGTTGATGATTCCGTTAAATATAAAGAGATTCTGGCATGAATACCCGCTCCAACTTGATTCAAGGTTGTTCTTAGATGATAAGGTGTGTATTACCGAAGAAAAGGAAGGGTACTACAGAAATAAGGGGGACACGTAAGGGGTGGATAATGAAAGATTGCAAACAATGAAAACAAACTAACTAAAGCAGATTCGTGCACACTCGCGGCAAGTTGCATAAAAGAAATGCGAATGTGGTGGATTTTCTAACCGGATGTGTGAGTACTTCAACTATCGGCGGAATACCTCAACGCGGCGGGAATGTACGTCCAAAATCCCACAGTGAGCGGGGTGGGGACAACATGGGCGACCGGATGAGCCATCGTTCAATTTGACCGGACCAACGGACGAGACATGATAGGGAAAATCGGATGGATAACCAGACCGGGGGCGCCAGTATTCCAACACCCGGAGGACTATCTGGACATAGTCGTAGAATACGGTCAGAGGTCAGATTGCGGACAGCGCGAGCGACCGGACGAGCCACCGTCTAACTGGATCGGCTAACGGACGAGAAATGTCAGCTGAAAAACGCTCAGATGAAAGGCGTCGGACACACACGAACCGGGACGAAGTGCACACGACGTGTGGGCGGAAAACGGGGTTTTGTGAGCCGAAACTCTGACTCATAAACGCGAGCGCGTGCGTAGCATGGGAGCTAGCGTGTTGGGTAATAAAGACTGTTTTCAAGTTGACCATCACTCACATTTGATCGCAGTCTTCGCATTCATACACACTTTCCAGCCAGCCTCTTTCGAAAAGAAGCACTAGACTCGAGTTTCGCTCTCATTAAAGCTCGCCAGTAGTGCATATCATTGCCGCGACCGGGATTTGAACTCGTGTTTTATTGAACGCTTTTTCCCTACAGTACGAGAGGGAAACGAATGAAGCACATGCTGCACTCCAAATGGAGGCTGGGTGTTCACTAAGAGGTAGACTGACTCATAACACATCTGCTTCAGTGTTCATATAGTCAGATTTATTCGGAGAGCTGTTTCAGTCGGTTTTTATCTGTTATTTACGGAAGTCGATAGATTAGTCAGACGCCGCTGGGCTCACCTTGTGCAACTGGTTCGTAAAAACACCTCCAGCGTGATCATTTCCGCATGTAGATGACCACAACCGATTAGACCGAGTGACAGCAGACCCAGTTTACACCGATGTACAGCCGGCCTGCTCAGTATTTGCAGCTACAGTTAAATCGATGAAGCACACCGGATTAAGCAATCAGAATGGTTGAGGTACTGTCAGTAAGTTTACATTCAGGGAATTTTTTTAATATCCTAAGTCTAAACGATCTTCATGATTCCATCTCTTCCCCCACCTAAGAAAAATAGTCGTCCTACATCATCGTCAAATTTACCCCTTGGGTTGGATGGACACCAAAGCTACCAAATTGTGTGACAGATATGGACATGATAATGAAGCCTAAATCTTGGTGACGTTACGTCAGTAACAGGTTCAATGTAAGTGAAGGAATGGCTGTTCAGTTTCGGACATATCTATGAATTTAGTGGCTTCGGAATTTTCCCCACCTGTCTCCAGCAAAACAACGTTCCTGTGAGCTTTTGCGGACAACTATTTGCCGATGAATGCTTAGCGCATCATCTGATGTTTGTCCGAGGAAGGAGGTGTAACGTTGGCTGCTGCCGATCTATGTACAATTAAAAATTAATGGACCAACTCACATTGGTATGTGGAATAACGCTTGAAAATTTCCGCACAATGTGGTGGCCTTGGAACTCATTTAGGCACCACATGAGTGATTATCACTTTCTTAAAGACCCACCTAGATATGGGATGAACTTGTCATGTCGCTAATTGACTGAACTAATGACTGAGGCTATATTATGTGGTTGACGATTTTGTGTAATGTTTAGACAGATTGGCCCTATCAAGTTTCAGACACACTTCAGACATTTTTATCAGTCACATCCTGCAATAAGCCTGTTGATGTTAATGGGTGGATTAAGGCCAAAATAGTTGATTATCTAACACTAAATCTACGTAATCACAACAACCTTGCAGAAGCACTTTGCATTTTAAAGTTGCAAAGCTCATTCCGACGTATTTGGCAGAACGTAAAATAGCCACTAGAGTTGTTTGTGCCGACTGAAAGTTATCAAACACCAGCACCTTGTCGTCAACATAGTCAAGATCAATCAGTCTTCCAGCAGGTAGGAGGTCCATGTCGGCATCTTGTGAGTGCCTGAGACAATCTTCCATTATTTCGTTTATGTAGAAGTTGAAGGGAAATGTTAAGAGCGAACAGCCTTGACATAAGCCACTCCTGGCGCTGAAGCTGTCAGAGAGTTCACCGCGAACCACTACCTGGGCTGAAGTATGGGAATAAAGCGCTGACAGTATGTTCACATACTTGGCTGGCACAGCTCTGCATTTAAGCGATTCTAAAAGCGTGGATCGATCCGCCGAATCGAGCGCACCTTTAAAGTCAATAAATACAGTGATTGTTCACCAGCGGTACAAATGACGCTGCTCCAGAACTTGAGGATGAGTGAAAATGTGATCCATACATCCCCGACCCGGGCGAAACCCTGCATGTTCTTCCCTAATGAGGGTTGCTGACAGGTTTATATACCTGGGAAGCTGCAGTAGCAGCAGCAGCGGAGGTGAATGGAATGCAGTGGAAATGAGTATCTTAATGCCAGGTTGGTATTCACTAATCTGAGGCACCTCTGGCGACTGAGAGCTCTCTCAGAAGCTTAAGGGTCGACAACAGTGAAGGCCGCTTAGGGTCAACGACACGAACCGTTTTCAGGTATCTGACCAACACTGTTTGCGTTCAATCATTCGTGTCGAGGGGCACCACCGGGTAAGCAACAAAAAGGTTTGGAAGCGGGTGTTTAGCACTGATTGTCATACGGGTTATTTTCTTTACTGTTTACGTTTTCACAAAATAATACTTAGGTTATGTATTAAGGATGCCAGAAAGTCATCTGCCACACCTTACACTCTTTTTCGATGCTGCGGCCTATTGCAGCAAGGTGAGTGTAGACAGTTAGTGATCCAACGTAGACAGATGAAATCGTTCACGAAGGGGTTATCCACTGTAGATCGGGTTCGTCTCCAGGGCTGGGGAACTCGCGACTCGGAATCGGTGGCTTGAGATGTTAGGTGGAGTGGCGGCTAATCGAGCTCAGTGGCTTGAATGTTAGTGGTGTTTGTCCGAGTTGACTTTGGAGTGAATGTATTTTGTGACGCGAAGCAGTGAAAGCCGTACGGGAGCTGTCTTACTGATGATACCTTACTTTCATTTGTAGCTCGTTTGTTTGTTTGCAAGATGTGGGCATCTTGATGTTAAGTGAATGAATATAGACGTAGCTAGTTTTAAGTGGTCAGGTCCCCTCCCGCCCCTCTTTTTTTCTCTTCCTATACAGAGTTTATTTTCTTCTTCTTGGTTGTATAGCAGTTGGGAGTCAGTGTGAGCCACTGACATATTGCTGTGTGTGATGATGATGGTGATGAACTTGTTTGATTTGAAACTGCGGGCTACGTTATTTCTCGCCGGTAGCGGTGACTTCTCGAAAACAACACCCTACTAACTTTAAGTCGCGGAGAACAGGCGATACTGCAGCATGATAGATCACAACAGACGAATCTAACAGCGAGGTGCAGTTTATTCGAATTCAAAGCAGAAGAAAACCAAATAATCCGGCCAATATCGAACAGTATATAAACAAGTAAATATAGCTATTACTCCGTAGGAAGTTTGTTACTGATGTAACATTTATTGACTTTATTCTTATTCGGGTTTTACAGTCGTATGCACCTTCGAACTTTCATATCAGCACACTGTTGTTAATTGACTTGTGAAACTCGAGGTTCATACGACACCGAATCACTTATTTCTGTTTAGTCGATAGTTTCGAACTTGTCAACTTACTTGTGTTAACTAATAGTAAGAACAGATTTATGGTAACTTACTTCACTGCAGCCCTTCAAAAACTCCCCGCTGAACATACGCATTGAATTTTTACCACTCTGTTTAGGGGGGAACCTGAAACAAAAATAGGAATGTCAGCAAGCTAACCGGAGTGGCCACAACAGCTGAGTCGTTCAAGGTTAAGTTTACTCACAAAGCTAACGATTTTGTAGCAAATATCATGAAACAGATCATAGTGTTAGATCATAGTGTGTTTATTTCAAATGCGTCTTCAAAATTGACATATCGTGTTTGCTGTTCTAGTCACAGACAGTCAGCGTTGCGTGCCGAGTCTGTTCTACCGAATGAATTCTGTACACCGCAACTTACATTTTAGTATGGAAACTAGTATCATAGTAGTTTACCGGTTACGAATGTATTCATCTGAGAGAAGAACGGACGAGTCTTTTGGGCGATACGTTCAGCGGAGTAATCAGTATACATATTTTGGAAGTTACGTTGCGCTATCACATAAACGAAGTATGGTACATATGCCGTTTGATCGTATCAGACTTCTTTGTATCGGACATAGTTCAGGAGGCAGTAGATTAATCGGAGACTGAGTTACAACCAAACGGTTACCCTGACCTATTTAGTACAAAGTTTAAATCACACCGTGATGTCAAACTCCGGTTAACAGCTGCCGCGAAAATACCTGCATTCTCTCCTCCTTTCTACGCAGGTGTATCAACTAGTCCAAAATCACCCGATTAGTGTCACTTCCAGTATACTTGTCGAGAATAAGGGCAAGAGTTCACCAAAGCAGTAGTTAGTCGCGATTTAAAAGCACACGAAGCGTGTTCCCACAATTTTGGTTTCATTTTCCATCAGCGCCAGAATTTGCAATGCTGTTTATCCCGTTGTCTACTTTGGGAAGTTATGAATTCCTGCACCTGAGCCAACAAGTCTAACGCTATTGGCCAATATTGGTGTGGATTCGGAACATCCCACACAAGTAGCGCTGAGCACTGGTTGCGAACCCTGGGACAGGAAGCACGTCCCAAAGTGGATCAGGTGATATTTCATGCACGCACATGACGTAACAACAGGATATACAAGTGCAAGTGGCTTGTGACGTCCATTGCTTGTCATATTCTAATAACACAACACCAGTCATTTGGCAACCACGCCCCGATTTTTACTTTTAACGTCACGCGGCCGAAAATTGTGCCCTATTCGGGCTATCGCTTTTCAAAAGATCAAACCGATGTTTTGCTCTTAGACATAATTGTTTGTGGCGTTGTCGCTGCCACGTGACCTTTTAGTTTTCACTGCCGTTTTATTGGCTTGGTCACGGTGTACGTGCGTGATTTGTTGCGCGCACTCTCAAAAAAATCACCAAATTGTGTTCGAACATAAGTCGTGCAATATTAGTCAACCTTTAGTTAAAAAGTGTAGTGGAACCCAACAGCTTGAATTAGGGTATGAGTAGTATACAGCTACATGCAGCAACATTTTAGTTTTGAATCTGATTTATTTGGTTTCCCAGTCAACTCAGAAATAATAATATTGCTCTGATGCATACATGCTTCTACTAAGTGTAATAGGCTATTCGATTTAAAATATCATCCTTTTTCATACTGTACCAACAGACGAACAGTCCACGTAATCGATATTTTCTGCTAAAGCGGTAAAGTTGACAGAAACATAATGGAAAGGATTCAATGCAAGTAGAGCGTCAGAAGAATGCATTTTCACAATCACACCAATCTTGAAGCGAATTGACTTCATTAAATGACGTAGAATGCCAGGAACTTTTGTAAACTGATACTGTGAAACTTCCTAATGGCAAATCTACTTGTAATTCATTTGTATGTTTTCCGCTCTTATCTCTGGTTCACTACTATGGAAGAGTGAACCACAGCGTTGAGGGCCAAATGCTATGAAACGAAGTATGTTGTTTTCAAGTTGACCATCACTCACACTTGGTCGCAGTCTTCACATTCAGACAGACTTTTCAGCCGGCCTCTTTCGAAAANTATGTTTTCCGCTCTTATCTCTGGTTCACTACTATGGAAGAGTGAACCACAGCGTTGAGGGCCAAATGCTATGAAACGAAGTATGTTGTTTTCAAGTTGACCATCACTCACACTTGGTCGCAGTCTTCACATTCAGACAGACTTTTCAGCCGGCCTCTTTCGAAAAGAAGCACTAGACTCGAGTTTCGCTCTCATTAGAGCTCGTTAGTAGTGCATATTCTTGCCACGGCCGGGATTTGAAGTATGTTGTGAAGAGTTGAGAAACGGAAATGCAGTAGTCCACATTATAATTTTAACAGAATAGATGCTTCCACATTTTTAATGTGTTTTGTGTGAAATACTGTAACATCAGCAATCTAGTGGATACCCCTGGCATATGTGCAATCTAAAACTATGACCTGAATTTTGCTTAATTTATTGTGAATCTCGCTGACTGCGCCATCCACTCTGATGTCATAATTTGACGGGAATGACGGAGCGCCGCAACTCTCGCGGTTCCGTCTCGTGTAAGTCGACCTAGTCAGGTAGAATAGAGAGAATAGGAGGGGAGCTAACTCATCTGTCCTGAAAAACATGGTAATCGCAAGATGTGTGTGAGACGAGAGGTCTGGTTATCACCACTCTAATCTCTTGACGGATATGACTGTATAACGCTGTGAAGACCATCAGGTTAACCCTCATTTGAGCAATAATCAGACGACTAACAAACATAGACGTTTCACATTACAGGTTGTTAGAGTCGTTTTTTCGTGAGTTATCCAAAAACTAGCTGATTATTTCCTGAAAATGTACCTTCACTTGCGTTATGAGCGTTATTTAGAGTATTAGTGAAAAGTAATTGAAAGGCATTCGAAAAATCCACTGCAGTTTTGTGACCACCATGCTGGAGAACAGAAGTTGCTATTTGTTTTCATTCATCAGGCAATTTACAACACAGTAAAGATGAAAACAGTAACCGGTTGATAAGGAAAATAGAGGTGTACAGTTTACGAACTGTGAAGTTACTTACAGTCGCAACATCTACTCTACGATGTGGGGGTGTTTGATTGTGAACCATGGGAGTTTAGGTGTTCACACAAACATCATTTGATCACAGAGGTCGAGACTGAAAAATCGGACACCACTGTCCTCGGCTACGCTCAACATTCAGAATCCCACCGTTATGAACTGGTTTCGTGGCAGTCGACAGACGACTTGAAAATCATCTCTTATTGACAGAGTACTGACCGAACACAGAAAACAAGGCGTCTGTTAATTTTTTATCTCAAAGCTCTTGGCGTTTGTGATAAATTATGAGGAAATCTCATAAAATTGTTGGTGGTTACGATTAAACCTATCAGTATCCAACAATTGCACATTTATTTGGTCATCGGTGGGAGATAAAATGTTTTCTTACCTACTGCGTCTAAAATGAATGCATTGAAGCCACTCTGTACACACTTTCAGAATACATTCCTTCATTGGTTCACATTCCCTAACAGGCGCAAATTAGGTCGGTTTGTATGCTGATTTATTAGGTCAAGTCACCCGATCGCTTTAAGCACCTCAGTTGGCGAATATTCATTCATAGAACTTGGCCCTTTGCGGACGCAGTATGTCGAACTAGTACGAAGTAAGCGGGACATGAACTTTCTTTGAAAGTACAGATTATTAGTTTACTTATACCACCAATTCTTCTGTGATATTTTGGACATAATGAGCACCCGTGCTAGAGTGGAAGAGGGAGTAACAGTACAACCACGTGTGTGGGTACTGGTGTATATTGTTTGCTTATAAATAGTACAGGATTTGGTTTATATAACCTAAAAGTCATTCCAGTTGGAACGTAATTTTTTTAACCAGATCTACTGTCCGGTTGTTCCTTTCGATGGAATTATTATGTCAGGATTTCGCTGTTAATAAATCTTGTTGGGAGTTTAAGTCTCATCCCTGTTCTCTTGAAACAACCAGGTTGTTCACCATAGCCAGTAAGTTCACATTGGAACAACTGAATTACCATATCTCATCTCCCATCCACATTCAGTTGTTTCAAGCATACGAACTACTGATGAGTACTGACAAAAGTGAATCCTTAACCAAGTGCTTTTTCCGAAAGGGGTCAGCTAGAAAGTCTATACGAATACGAAATCTGCCGCTGTATATGCGTAGAATTCGGTTTATGTTTAGTTTTTGTAAGTAGGCTTAGATAAGGTTGTAGAAATTTCTTTAGAAACGTCGAGATAAACAGTGTTATATTTTTAGGCGAGCTACACACACATCACATCGTCGAGGCGCAATAAATTCAATGCGAATAAAGTGTTGGATAACACTGGAAGCATGCAGGTCCTTACACATCTACAAAAAACAAGGATCTTCGTGTACAAGACCAGAAAAAGAAGTGTAGAACGATACAGTCAAGAGTACATATTACGAAACGCAGTTGAACAGGGTTTTAAACGTGAAACACAAAAAGTGAATATTGCCACTTTAGTAGAATACATTATTCACAAAAAAATACCGTGAACTCCTGGCCTCATGTAAGATCTGCGTAATTTACAGACTGGTTGTTGAAAGGGCTCCGCTTTCAACTTACAATTAAAAGACAAATTTCAAACACTGCCGGTAGTGGAAATCTGGGAATTCGAACTTAGTGAACGAAAAATTGTGTGCATTTGATCAGCTAAAGAGCTCAACATTCCTGTGGAAACAGAACGAGAAGGACGCATTTGTTTCATCATAATTCCTTTACAAAAATCGTTAAGCCTCCAGGTGACAACGTATGTCTTTTTCCATATCTGTTTCCATTTTAGGCATAAGATTTTCCGTTACATGCTACAGCAAATCACTTTGGTGCGCTAGAATTTCCACCTTAGAATCTTGGACGTGACGGCAAGAATGCGATCTGCCCAACTAACAGTAAGAGACGACCAATCTGAAGTAGAGTATTTCGCATTGGCTACTTTGGTAGAGAAACTGGTCTGGGCTATTCGAGAGGTGAAAATGGATTTGCATAATGAGAACGGGGTTAGCGGTCAAAGTGGAGCACAGATCACCTGGCCCTGTTCCTACTAATTCATCAAACCGCAGGCCGTATTGGTTCCTTTGACAAGTGAAGGGTTGCAAGTGATTAGGGGTGTCTGTGATTCTCACGTCCAATAGGAGTGAGGTTCAGGGTCGAGGTAGACTTCGAGCTGTAATGCGGGAGTGAACCAGTTTGTGAGAACATTTTCACTAGTTCTCTCGCACACATGGCTAACAGGGACAAGTACACTCACATCAGTCCCGAAACACGCAGACGTATTATCGAAGCATTCGAAAGAGGCGATGACTGGCATACGGTTGCCCTTCTGAACGGAGTCAAGTGTAATACGGCTTACAAGTGGCTTCATGTGGATTGCATCAGTTATGAAGTTCAACCTGGCAAAGGACATAGATGCAAGATTCTGACAGAATCAGAGATCGATACGTTGTTAGAGTGGATTTCCGTGGACCATAAGATTACACTGCAATATGAACTTCGTTCAATAACACCCCTCACCCCGTGGTCGCCAGGTTATATTGAGAAAGAAGCCTGTGTCATCACCCAACATCACTCATTAACCTGTGCCATGGCAACTCAGTCTAACGCTTGATTGACCTCACTTGAAGTTGGCATCTGAAGTCAACAATGATAAACAAACCGGACCCGAGGATCAGTCGGAACAGTGCTGGGCTGGCCGTTGTACGTAAAAGAAGATAACTTCGAAAGGATGATCAAGCCAATCCGCTCCGTATTTCATCATACTTTCTCAAATGAACACAACTGGGATAAGGTATCTTCAAGCCACCCCCAGAAGCTACTTTTTTGAACCTTGGAAGGTGAATAGTCAGCGTATATAAAAAACGGGTATATTCCGTACACCTTAAGGCAAAATGAAGGACAGGGTGATTTCCAGGATTCAGGTATCGTTGGACACACATTTAACCATGCACCCTAATAATCCAACCAATTAGTCAGGGCCGGTTTTCATAGACTAGCCAACTGAGACCCAATACTAAAAGGCAAATGGCTTTGACAATTAACTACCTCCACCTTTATATATATATATATATATATGCACACGGTTCACTGTGTCGACTGAGTTGCAGTGCCATTGAAGGAGCGGTCAACTACTGTAGAAAGACGACGTATTGTGAGATGCTAACAGTTCATTCACTATTTTCAGTCGCGAACGTAAAACATTCGTTTATCTAAAGTATGTGGGTAGCTCGATTTCTCCTAACCGCGCAAACAAAAAACGGAAAATCTTACGTAATCTAGGCACATTCACAGGCCAAGCATTAGTTTAATCAGGGCCAACTTCCAAAAAGTAGGAAGTACAAAATCAATTTTTGGTTGCTCTGAATAGAGCATTCTTCGTTCACTGAGAGGATGTGGGTTTACGGTTGTGACCCAACCGTTTCAACGTTCATCGCCTGCATACAGCATCGTCCGAAGCTAGCCTAATGGTCTCCGGTGACTACTCTTACCAGGGCCCGCATTCTCCACTCCTACTGAATTTGTACACCTTGAGGATCTCCGTTTATTATTGCCTCGTGGTACATCTGCAGTTGTCTCTTAACTCTTGCTTTCACCATGCTCCAGACATTCTCAATGGGATTCAACATTGGTGAATAGAGTGCCAATCGTAACATTTGTCCTGCATTATATAACCCCTCAGCAGAGCGGATTGGCTTGATCATCCTTTCGAAGTTCTCTTCTTCTTCCGACTGATCCTCGGGTCCGGTTTGTTTATCATTGTTGACTTCAGATGCCAACTTCGAGTAAGGTCAATCAAGCGTTAGACTGAGTTGCCATGGCACAGGTTAATGAGTGATGTTGGGTGATGACACAGGCTTCTTTCTCAATATAACCTGGCGACCACGGGGTGAGGGGTGTTATTGAACGAAGTTCATATTGCAGTGTAATCTTATGGTCCACAGAAATCCACTCCAACAACGTATCGGTCTCTGATTCTGTCAGAATCTTGCATTTATGTCCTTTGCCAGGTTGAACTTCATAACTGATGCAATCCACATGAAGCCACTTGTAAGCCGTATTACACTTGACTCCGTTCAGAAGGGCAACCGTATGCCAGTCATCGCCTCTTTCGAGTGCTTCGATAATACGTCTGCGTTTTTCGGGACTGATGTGAGTGTACTTGTCCCTGTTAGCCATGTGTGCGAGAGAACTAGTGAAAATGTTCTCACAAACTGGTTCACTCCCACATTACAGCTCGAAGTCTACCTCGACCCTGAACCTCACTCCTATTGGACGTGAGAATCACAGACACCCCTAATCACTTGCAACCATTCACTTGTCAAAGGAACCAATACGGCCTGCGGTTTGATGAATTGGTAGGAACAGGGCCAGGTGATCTGTGCTCCACTTTGACCGCTAACCCCGTTCTCATTATGCAAATCCGTTTTCACCTCTCGAATAGCCCAGACCAGTTCCTCTACCAAAGTAGCCAATGCGAAATACTCTACTTCAGACTGGTCGTCACTTACGGTTAGTTGGACCGATCGCATTCTTGCCGTCACGTCCAGGATTCTAAGGTGGAAATTCCAGCGCACCAAAGTGATTTGCTGTAGCATGTAACGGAAAATCTTATGCCTAAAATGGAAACAGATATGGAAAGATGTGTAGCTCTTAATATTACTCATCATAGGCATGGGGCATAGGGTATTATAGGGTTAATCGTTCGTTCAGAAATTGGAAACGAAAGAAGGTGCTTGTAAGTTAGAAACAGTAGTCCGTGTTGGTTTTCCGAACAGGGTTAAGGAAGACTGGCTGGGCCTCTGATGTTGTAGTTGATGGTGTTCATTGACATGTGCAGTTTTGTCGTTTGACTGAGTTTCCTATTAGGTGATGACAAAGAATTATATGGAACAATCAACTCTACGGAGAACTTCATCCTAGATGACTTCGGTGCACTCTTGTAGTTGAACTGATTTACCTCATCGTTTGATATCTTTCTGTTGGCTAGTTCATTTTGTGAAATTTTGAGGTCAGCTATCGGCATATTGTTTTCAGTTATGACGCCAGTGGTGGTGATGTTAGTGATGATTATGTATGTCGCTGTTCCTACGGACAGTTGCATTTCGGTTATACATATCTATGCGGCACGTGTATCATATGCTGTGCTAGTAAAGTCATATTAGAAATGATCGAAGGGGCATATCTAGAGGTTTAAGTAACAGTCGTTTGTAAGCAGTGTTCATGTTACTTATTTTCATTGAGAGGATACAGATAAACTGTACAGTTAATCAAAATCTGAAGAAAATTATAAACAGTAATTTTCCCACTTGTTTCTTACTGGTATAAACAGGACGTGGTTTAAACACAACAGATGTAAGCTGATCAGATGGGGTAGAATAGTTTTCTTCCTGCAAACCGAGTGTGTCGAACGTCCAAGTGCACAATAAATCATGAAAAAATATTTTAGTGTTCAAGTAATTCATCAATCTTTCTTGCAGTTGCATATTCAGAGACTGTTAAAAGTTCCGTCACCTTAAGATACCATGCACTGCGCGACACGAAGAATTACACTCTGAACAGTTGCTGAACAGTCTGTTAGATGACCACATTGTCAGCTGATGATGTTCATCCGTTCGTGTGTTAGGGAGTACAGCAGAGGTACTGAGTACTAGTCGGCTGGAAAACTATGGCAACCTTCTGACCATTTTGAGGAAATGGCGATTTAATCCCGACTCACTCTTTCGCGAGCAAGCGGGACGGAGTGATATTTTACTGTTTTCTTCCTCATTTCCATTAGTCTCAGCAGATGTTGAGTTAAGTGAAGATTGATTTTACCGTAGTCTTCGTCAATAAATTAGGGGAAATTAATTTGACGATCCAAGTGACGCTTGGATTGTTTGTATTCGAAGTCGGCATCTTCCCTGTTGATCCTGCGAATCCGGTCAGTCTTGCGATAACTTAGTGAAAATTGCCACTCAAGGATGTCTGCCGAGTTATCAAGTCGCTGGGTTTGGTGGGTAACTAAGTTCAGTGGTGAAATCTACGAGCACTCACGCGGACTTCTTCACTTATCCGGTAGAAAGTTTGCCACGTTTAGGGATGCGTTTTTATCATTTGTTTCAATTCATGTGAAATCTAAATAGTTCACAGTCAGGTCTCTTTTAAGCGATTAAACAGGCCACACTACCTATCAACAATACAACGATCATACTGTTTTTCATCAGTTCAACGGTCGGTATTGACATTGACTAGAGGCCTACGGTCTATGGTTGAACGGCCTGCCTCTGAATCGTTGTTACGAAATCACATGAGGCCCACAGGATATCCCAGTCTACCGGTCGACACCTTATCTTTTGTCCACCGAGGAGACGAATGCGTTCGAATGTATGTGAAGCGAAGACTTCTCGATGTTTAATGCAGGATGCCTCACTAGCCAGAGCACACTGCGTGTTGTTGTATCTGCTGCACGTGTAATCCGACGGGGGGTGGTAACAGTGAACGGACTGCCTTTACGCTCCCGGCGATGAATTTCGGTCTTTGCCAGTAAGCACGTCGAGCTAAAACAAGTTTTCCACCTGATATTATGGACTAAGCCGATTTTGCATTGCACTGGGAATGAAGACTGAATGGAGCCTCACCAGACAGAGAAGGTCATGCATACTGTGAAGTGACCCTCTGTAAGCATGATGGAAATATGAACCGACGTAAGGCAAATTGATACCATATATGCTCGGGATTCCTTGAGAAGGGGATCTGAAAATTTGTTCTGGACCAACGTTTTCAACAAGATATTTCCAAACTCAGCAGAATTGAAAACATTTTCTCTTACTGCAGTGACCTCCGAAGAACTCATATAATCCTCAGCGGCATGAAAGTAGAGCCGCGAATTCAGGGCTTCTAAGAATATAGACATTTTTACGGGAGGACTTCTACACACACAAAGAAGACAGTGAATAAAGTATTCCAAAAATGAACAGCAAGATCATTTGAGTATTATTGAAATTGGTGCGACTTCTCTAAACGCAAGAGAGTAAAGCTATGCAGTGTAGGTCTCTGTATTTAAAACTTGACTTCAAACTGGAAATCATGATGTTAGATAATTTGTATGTGTTGTCACATAACAATTTGGGTCCATAATGGAGGACACTGGGAGTTATTGCTTCAGGGTGCTATAGGTTTAAATCGTGTGTTGAGTTCACTAATCCACAAAACTAGGGAGGGGAGTTTTATCAAATTAACCCCGTACTACTCACAATTGCCTTTGATTTGAGGCATGTAGAATTTTCGTGTGATGCGCGCGTTCACATGTCACACATTTTTATTTTCCCGACTGCAGTTAAATTATTCGGTGTGCCATTTAATGTTCATGAAGTATATTGTACATTCCTTGATAAGCTGAAAAAATACGTGTTCATAAGATGTAGTCTATTCTAAATCTCCTCAGCGTATCTTTTTGTGATACATCTAATCAGAGACACTCAGATGGAGGTTATAAGAGGAGTGAATGAAGAAACTGCTTTATTTCAAAACTAATTTTTACTGAAGCACAAGATAGAAAAGTTCATGCCGGAACTTTAGGTAGCAGAAATATTCCTGTGAACGCTTTGTAGAAGTTTGAGGAAAATTGGGGTCATATTTTATTCTCTTCCCAACACCATATTTAACACAGAAAGGCTTCATCTAATTAGTCCGATTTCAGTTCAGTCGTTCCAGTTTTATCCACACCTTAACCGGGTTTTAATTTTATGGATGCAACCAAACGTCACTTTTTTAGGTTGGTTTCAGCAGAACGTCATTTTCTAGATACTGAGAGATACACTCCATTAACTGGCAGATATAGTAACTCAAGTATGGCTCCTATGTATCTATCGTGTATTAAGGCTGCCTTGTTCAACTGTTTCTAGCTCCGTCGGTAGGCTTCCTACCATAACTGCTAGATGAAATGAGATACAGAAGAGCGCATTCGGTTGTCGCACAAGATATATCATATATAACGTGATATTTTTACATCTCATTTATCCACTGCATTGATATCCGAACATAGGCGCTGGATCGTATCAAATGCCGTGTTCAATTCCTTTCTTAAAAAATTCGCACAATGCAAGCAAAGATGAGGAAGAGGACGTTGTGAGTAAGCGGTTAATCTTTGAGGCAAATACATCGGAGCACATTGTGCTTAGTCATAGGCGCGTCCGTGATATCAAAGTGCAATAAAGAGTCACACCGTGAATTACCAAACGTATGGTCGAAAGATCGCCGTGTTAAGATTCAAAACAAAATTGGTCTACTAGAATATCAAACCGTAGTGTACGAGTATGTCTGAGATGTGAATAATCTTGGCTGCACCCAAGAACTCTTTCCTGTGAGAAAATCGCCGGTTATCTTAAACCCGATGAATCATCTTAAAACCCTCGACCACAATACACGCCTTCGGGTTAGGCCAATCAGTGTATCGTTACAACTGATTGATTTAGTACAGAGTGGGAAAGAAAACAGATTAGTTGTATTCTGGACTTCTATCCGATAACTCCACGACCATCACTGATTTCTGATGCGAGAAATCACTATCAGTAAGTTATGAACTATTTACCTTGCAACGTTTGGCCAGTTCTCCAGTTGCGTACCACAGATAGCATTTCGCACTTGAACGCATCTGCTGGAAAATATTTTGCGTATCATTTAACATATCAATTTGTAGGTATACAAGAATCAGTTTTGTGTTCGGTGCATGAAAAACACAATGTGGCGAACTTACTGATTTTCGGTCATTCACCATCAGGCCAAATACATAACTTTCATATGGCACATTGTATTGATGGCGGAACGAGGAAAACAGGTAACAAGCTCAAATGAGGTCAACCATGTCATAGATACAAATAATGACAAGGCTTCGATACGGTATTGTCACAATTAGGATGCAAATGGAACCTTGGCAGTCTGACCGGTCGTAGTTTGAACGATGGGTCACGTAAACTGGAAGACCTAAGCGAAGAACTTGTGTGGTCATAGAGGTAGATTATTAAATCAAATTCCGATAGTTCCAGCTGTGGCCAGAAGTCGGTGTCTCACGGTTTTCGACTGACTGATTCAGTAACCCGGACTAGTATGTATAACTCGGTTGTTCTAAATTGAACTTAATGGTTTTATCCAATCAGCCCTTACAACACTAAGTTCAGTTCCGCCAATGCGCCATCATACCTAAACAATAAATTTTATGGTACATCTGGCAGCAGTCTCCAGAACCGTACTATGTGATTAAGAACCAGGACATTTTAAATCTACTGATGCTGTAGAAATTAGACAGTTCAGTAGTGCTCCCTCTCGTGTCCATTCACCAACGTGAGTACCGCTCACGGTGCGGCAATATCGTGTGAATAATTAACTCGCACTGTTTGTTTGGGATAAAACGACATCAACAAATATGGCGTTCAGCTGATTCGGGGATACAGAAATGAGCCAGAACTCTTCAATCAATTTACGATGAAGACTTGAAACCGATGAACACGTAACCCATCTAACAAAGCTCAGTCAGATGTATGTTAATTATCACCGCGTACCACTTGTTCAGTCCATTGTGCTTAACGGATAACATCACCGTCATTCCTCATGACGAAAGTGCCTGGACACTTAACCGTAAAATAGTGTATACCATTGGATTAGGGATAGATCAACGCTGCGCTTTCATCCACACAGTTGACATGCTAGCAAAGAACCATGTTCGGTGCGATGGTTATATTACACCTACTGTGTAGAATTAGACAGTATCACTGCAAGCAAGCAAGCCTCAACGGAGCATTCAAGATCGGTTGTTTAGTCAGGTATTCCATTTGTCAGAGGTCCAGTTTGCAAATAACCGTGCTGTTTCTCGTACATACCACACCAGTAGATAATCAACTTCTGATAACCATTTATGGAGCACTTGAATTGTCCCCTTCTCTCTCCTATGTATATTTGTGTTGTTTTATCAAGTACAGACCATTTCTAGTGAAGTTTTTGACCACTGTGACTGATTAATCCTGAAACAGATGCCACCAGCCATGTTGCTCGAGTCCTTATTTACCCGCGAATTATTTAATTTTCTTACACAAACCTCTCTACCTGCAGTATGCATTTATAACCATGCGGCGAAATACATCTGGATACTAAGTACAATATTACTTTACAGACTACTGTCTTTAAGAGTTTACAGTGATAACTTTAGGGCTAATTGCTGTCTGACGGCGTTCACTTGACCCTACAATGCATAAACACCAATTGAATGTTTCGTCACTTGCACTGGGAACTCATGTTATGGTTACAGTGCGGAACTTAAACACTCATGTCAGTGAGTCAGATTTACTGCGGCTTAGTCTCATCTACCTTCGCAAAAACTTTCCGAATTTCTACAGGATACTCAATGAATTCGCGTTTTCCGTAACGCTATTTTGTACAATGTGAACACACGCGTAAATACAAATAGGTTATGTTGAAAAAATAAGGAAATCAATAGATGGATAACATCACGGCACACTCAAGCGGGTGTGTATCGGTCACCATACTGAGCCAGCAAGGCTACTGGATTATCAACACAAAGCGTTTATGAAAACAAACAGACTGTCTGATATGACTGACTGACTGATGAGGCCACAACAGCTTGCAAAATTTGCTTCCTTCTTGTGTGGAGCAAGACACTGCATAAAATGTCCATTCCGTGGCCTGTGTTGAGTACGCGCTTAGAGGTAGTTTGCGGTATTTTAGATAAGTGATCTTATTACAGTGACCATTTGAGTCTGCAGACGCCTTGGAAAGTGTTCACTTATCCGATCTAGGGAGTGATTAGTGCTGCATATGCAGCCACTAGCCTGGGGTATGGCTCGGTCATAATGGTTTTTCTCTTGTTCGATGACGTCGTTAGTTACGTTGTTCACTGCATTACACAAAGTTGACTAGCACAATAAGTACGCAATATGTTCGGTTTCAGGTGTTTTTCTACCTGTCTGTCAAACAAGTCGCCAACAAACGGTACATATAAGAGAACGATTTCTTCGAATTCTATTACTACACAGACATTAGCTCGACTCTACTCTTCATTTATCATGATAAAAGATGGTGGATGACCATCCTGTATCAGATTGAATCAAAAAGTCAATGTACTCTTTGCATGTTTGGCTTTCTCATTAAGATAGGGTGAGCCCCAGAACCCTTTTGCTTATTATCCGGAAAATGATGGTTGTCTGCAGACTGACTGTACAATCAAACCGTCATTCGTCTGTCGAATGAGACATGTGGGCATTACAGTTGGTCTGAATGTCTCCGTACTAATACCTGTTCTTTTTGGATGTATGGGCTCAGTGCCTCTAACAACTGCGTTACATCCTGTGTGCACACAGCGGTGACAGGAACGCCATTTATCCAAACTTATACAGCGTGTCATCTTCTGAGGAACTGTAGGCTTTTCTGTGTTATGAAGTTACCTAAAAACTGCAAGAATAGGACCAGACGGATCACTCATGATAACTTCATCAATCTGGTGGTAACTACAACCTTCAGCAAGCTGCGACAATCAAACCGATTACAGTGGTGCGGAAAACGAGAGTTATTCTTAGGGTTTAACCGTCCGCACGATGAACACCTGTTATAAAAGCTAAATTACCTCCACCCAAAATAACCTAGAATTCCGGGACTTATTCACACGAGACTCTGGTTGAAAACTGAGATGTGATAATTTTGTCCTGATTAGCGGAAACTTAATGGCATTATGTTCAGTACGCTTACCTAAAAAGTGCGTGAGGCGGAGCACAACTACTGGCCGGAGTAGGAAGATAATCCACCAACTACCTCTGACAAGCGTAGTTGTGATGATAAGCCGAGAAACTTAAAAGCTTTGTTGTCTTTTTTCGGAAGGAAATAACTAAGAGCTGCTAGATTGCCAAGACAATTCTCAATTTTGATTGTGTAGTAGTACACAACCATGTTAATTTTTTCAGTTTCATTCAACGAACGGAGTAATTTTTGGAAATCTACACCTGCTCACATGCAGTCGGTTAATAAGTATATGCCTGCATGTTATATAAAGGTCGAGGTTGAAACTTAAGCGTAGGTCAGCTAAAAGCTCGCGCAAATACCCTACGTGTCATTTCTTTAAACATTCGAAAGAGAAGGAGTGAGCCTTTTTTGTCTGAAAGTAACAAAAAGCTACTTCACATGATTCGTGACTGTGTTGGCCATCGAGCTGGTGTGAGACCATATATGAAAGTAATGATTCACTCAATACCAGCCAATCACTGACATAAGAGGTAGATCGAATATGCCAGGATGCACCTTGGCATGCCTCATCCGGGCGATTTAGATTGGAAAGATCCGAACGGTCACTTAATGAGTTCCAGACGGCCCTCTGTCAGATGCAGTAGTGACTCTAAATCTTAAGTTATCGAAGCGTAAAATAAACTTCAGAACCAGATCTCCTCTCTCTTTATCTCTTCAAGAATGGTGGAGAGAAGTTGGTGTTAGAACTGACAAAACATCTCGAGATGATTTGGGAAACTGAAAAGGCACCCTATGACTGGTGCTCACCAACAATAAATTCCGTTCTTAAAGAAGGAGGCACGAAATTCAAGTGACAACCCCTGAAATAAAAGCCTCTAAGTTACCTCCAAGTTATTCACTGGCCTTAAATTATATCGACCTACTAGGCCCACGGAAAGCCAGAACAGTAAAAAACAGGCGAGTTTCCAATCCGGACAGCAAATCTTGGAGCATTTGCACTCTTATAGGCAGCCCACAATGACGGTCTTTTTGGACCTAAATGCTGTTTTCAGTTCGGCTGCTCGTAACGTTCTCTGAAACTTCCCTGTTCTTAAGGGGGTTCTAGAGAAATACGGGAATCATCGTATGCCAAGTTTTCAAGCAAGGTCTATCGTTTCTAGTGGTGTTCGTCAGGAAGGTCCCATCTCCGCTTTCTTGTTCAATTCTGTCATCGATGATATTCTGGAAGGTGCAGTTGGGGAATCTTATGGGCTTGATGTTGAGTTTCTTCCTGGCGCTAGGTTGATGGACATGGAGTATGCGGATTACACTGACGTGTTTGACCCCTTGTTTAAGGTTTACGGACCGTGACAAGGCTAGCCTGTTTAGAATGCGATCCGTACCTTTAAACTGGAAAGTGCTACTTCAGAAGTGGGTCATTTCTGCTTCCGTGGTCTTGATCTCAGTCGGCTTTTTGTGACGGTGGACTCTCTCACATACATGGGTAACACAACCAAGTAAACTCGTAATATTATTTTCAAGTTGACCATCACTCCTATTTGATCGCAACCTTCGCATTCAGATAGACTTTCCAGGCAGCCTCTTTCGAAAACAAGCACTCGACTCGAGTTTCGCTCTCATTAGAGTTCATCCTTGCCACGACCGGGATTTGAACTCCGGCCATTTCAATCATGAGGCAACCGTGTTGACCACTGCACCATTGACCCCACATTAGGCACGATCGAATTATCAAATCTGAACTTTCAACCATTCTCGGTTGTGAGCAATGATCAGGTTGGTCGATCGTCTCGAGAGGAGACACAGTAACTGTCCTGTTAATTCCAATCGATAACCCCGCGATTAGAACTTCCGAGACAGGTCGAGATCACTGATCTGATTAAACCTGCAAGACAAAAGTCTATCTGAGTGCGAAGGCTACGATCAAATGTGAGTGATAGACAACTTGAAAACAAACCAAATCCCCGACTGCTCATCAGTAATCGTAATAGTATTGATGGGATATCATCGATGATAGCGAAGTCAGGTGTTACTTTTTACAAACTGCTTCAGTTGTGACACAGAATTGAACTTCGGTTAGCGCCGAAAGGAAGGGGACAAAATGCTCATGATTCAGGAACTTCGTCTGTTCGTGACGAACATATCGGGAGAGGTGCTGTGTTTGAACATCACTGTCTCAACAAATTAGCATACATCTAGTACAGTGATTGTGTGAGCAAGATGACCGTTCTCCAGGACATAGTCCGAATAGCTGAAGATAATCAGACTTCACATACTGAGACCACCAACAGTTGAATAAAAGTGCGTGGCAGTCAAGCATCAATATGAAGACTCTGACTTTTCCATTGAGCAACATTGGTAGGTGTCTCCTGCCTATTTGGGATCCTCATGAACATTCTAGTCGTTGACTAGAAACGCTATTTGAAATAGCAATGTGTTTCAGTCAACGGTGTACCCACATTCGCATCATTACTAGTTCTTCTTTTCAGATTCATTTTTATCAGTTTTTAACCTCTTTGGTAGAGTTTTCTTCTAGCATATTCATCACCAATGCTGCGATGAGCGATAGCTCAAACCACAATGTCTTTCGTTGAAGCTCATGGCTGGTGTGCGATGAATGTGTATTATTATTAACTGAAACTGTACATTTTGTCGGAACGCAGCGTAAACGACAGTACCACCCTCGAACATGCGAGACATGAAAATGAAGTTTATTGCAACGTTTGAATTATGGTATATACAACTGGGGGGAATATGAGTGCAGCATCTCACTTCTATCAAACTTAAGAAACATATGAGACCAAGGGTTACTTTCAGCCAAGGCAGTCTCAAAGTTCATCCTCGAACATTGCGGAGAGAAATTTGAAAGTACTCATGAGTACACTTCTACTCGAATAACACCGGCAAAGATAACCTAGCAAAATAATTTCTGAAACGTTTTATGCGATGCTTACCTTACTTCTTTAATAGTGTGTGTGTGGGATTCATCAGACGAGCGAGAAAACACCTGGATGTTTTATAAGTTATAACATTTAACACGATCCTTACTAGTTACTAGAGTCCTCCCTAGGTTATCAACTTGGATAGGAATGTGTTCTGAACACATGCGTGTCTCTGCAATGGACCCTTCAAAGAGTACGTAATTTTCACAACAAATTGTATGATATTTGTGAATCAACACAAACCTGCTTAGCTGCTGTTGACAAATCAATCAGGCCAGTAAAATCATGTAACTTCAAGCGATCAGCTGTAATCCGGGAAGGATAGAAATTACACAAGATGGTCATATTTAAATTTTTGCTGTGATCTGTTGAGAAGTTATACATACCAGTTGTTAGTATCTAGAATTCAATCTCCTTTAATTGGCAGAATGTATAACATCGTTGTACACTATACTTCAGTCGAAAACACCTGGGCCATATGAAGAAGGCTGGAGTAGTTGAAAAATACACAGCATCATACAAGTTGCAGTGACCTACTTCAGTGCTTCGTGAATATCAATGTAGTAGCTCCTTTGAGGTTGCAAAAGTTTCCCAAACCTGTGCTGATGTTAAGAAAAATGAAGGAAAATTCAGTACCTGCACGCACCATCTGTGGTGTCGAAAAGGAATTCGGTTATCGGTGAAAAGAGGCATGATGCCACCCACAAGTATTTCGTTTTACATCAGGACTTTCATTTAGACATATTCGTTTTGTCCGCTTCTTACTCCGAACACTTGGGAACCTGAATTGGATGGGATGATGGCTTGAGCAACGAGAGGTTTGCCGGTACCTATTCCGAAGAAATCGACTGAGCGACAACTGGTTAGCTAATGAAACAGTATATATTTCTTGCAGTGAACAGGATTCTCCCACATACAAATTACGTCCTTCGGGCCTTGAAAAACTGGATAAAAATACCAGTTGCTCAGACGATAACGTTTCTACTCACATGATAACATTGACCAAGTAACAGCGAGGTTTGGAGAGGGACATCTGGCAATCAGTGTGAAACAAATTCATTCACTCTCTTGTTAAGAATCACAGACTTAAGTGTTTGAGTCGTGGAATAAGACTGCCAACTAATCATTAGCCACACCGAGCGTTCTCTGCTAATTATTTACAGTAGGACTAGGAGGACACATAGATGACGTAGAGAAATGTTGCTAACTTCAACTGAATTTATCGCTGAAGGTAGCTGTTATCTCCCAGATTAGGATCATCGTGGCTCACGGAATCTGTGGTTGGAGATGTTATGACAGATGGCGATAAATTGGATTCACTGGTGTGGCTGATGCTGTTGTTAAGCTCAGCTGTTTATGAAACAAGAAGACTTTGAACAGCAAAAACAGCCAGAAAATCGTTTTACAAATTTTATCCGCCATTAATTTGTTTGTTTGTTTTCACGCCGCACGCGTCTTATTCGAGCTCAAATATGTAGGTTTCAGAAAACAACCCCCCACCCACTAATCTTCTCTTATCTTTAACATAGGTTTTGAGTTTCTTGTCACGGTTGTGTAGATATCTAGAAGCAGTGTGAATTGCGTCATATTGCTGTCGGTGCTGATCTTGAAACGGAGGAGTTCGTCACAGCTAACTAGCATAACCGGCTAATTCTGACACGCAATATTTGTAGGGACCTCATAACAGGTAGTGGTTTCGTGAATGTAGCACTCGTTGGCATTGTTCGATCCACACACGTACCGATTTCTCCTTACTAGCCTCATTACCCTTGGTATCCCTTATCATGTTTTTAAGTTCTTTACTTCACTGTGATAAAGGACAGTGGCGTGCATGTTTCGAGATTTTCTCTGATTTGTTTACTAAGAATGAGAGTGAAACCTAGTAAACTTTCTGTTATTCTGCCAACAGCTTAGACTTCGTCAACTCTCTCGCTTTTAATTGTTACGCTTCACAACAGCTTATCAAGTTCCTGTGCTGATTGTGGTATTAAGTGCACCACTCATACTACTGCTGGTTTCGTTCCTTCAGATGTACGCTGGGTATGTGGATGGGACCATAGGCCGTTTAGAGCAAGTTATCTGTATTGGATGTAATTTGGCTTCTGTGACAGTGTCTGCTTAGTATGAGTGTGAATGTTGCTACCCAAGCGCTCACCTTCGTGTGTACAACCAACCTCACAGAGCGAGATAACATATTGGTAGGTAACCCACGTCTACTGTGGCTTACTCGATAAGATTGGCTCATACGCACCAATTGAGCGTCTCATCGATTTGGCCTGATTGGTGTTTGTTGAATATTTAAAACACACTGTTCTTTTTTCAGCCATTGTGTGATACAGTTTAAGACACCGGTTGAGTGTGATCTTTCAGTTCCGTGCGCCATCTTGTAACACATTACCAGTCAACTTCATCCTAATATATTCTGCGTTGTTCACATAAAAATGGTTCTGTTTATTCCCATTATTAATTTATATTGTCATCGATCTAACGACATTGAAATTTATCTTCATTTCAGCGATTCTCGTTGTCCTCTTGCTGGTCAACGCCGGCAGATTTCTCGTCCGATAAACTGTCCGCTGTTTCACCTACCACGTTAATGGCCTGCGAGTTAGTTGAGGCCAGATTACCAGCATGTAAGAGGAAAATCAGTTGGTCTCCTGAATTATCGTGTACTGAAGACAGTAACTTTAATGATTGCATATGTGACAGCGTGAACATTTATTCGCGGTCCCATGACAATAAGCTGTTTCAAGAGTTTCCTCATCCGCCATCATCACCAACTGTTGCTGAAAGTGTCACGCACTCGGAGTTTGAAAACTTGTTTCAGTCAAATCAGTCGGATCAATCAATCAACCACGGCCGAAAGATCGCAACTTGTGTTTCACTTAGTGAAAGTCAAGAAAGTTTGCTTACAGACCTGGTACGCAATCAGTTAAGTGTGCTAAGTCTCTGTGACAATAGTGACACGTTACAACAGGTGATCACATGTTGGGCTGATAGTCACGAAATCACAGATAGTGATGGTGAACATGAAATCTCACCAAAGTCCAAAAAAGCTATTCCAGTTCCTGTAAACGTACGTCAGACTTATTTTAGAGAATGCTTTGAACCCATCCACAACTCATTACCACAAAGGAACAGTTCATCATCTTTTAAATATTGCAAAAATAAGGGAACTGCTGTGGAGGCCGTCTACAAACGTTGGTCCGTTTGCGAGCGCCCCCATGCCGGTCAAGTGGCCCAAGCCGCAAATACATGGGAACAATATTTTAATCCTTCTCGTCGGTTGAGCCAGGTGAGTGTAAAGTCCTCGAGAATGGACGGTGCGCCTCACCATAGGCTCGAAACCTCAGACAAAGCGAAGCCAAATTCCACTTCCCAGACGGATGGTGAAAATTCGACCAATGATATTTTGTTACATGCTCCACCAAATGTTTCTAGAACGCATAAGACAACGGAACAAAGAGACGCGCAAGTTTTCTCGACCATCAGTTCTTTGGATGAATTCATTTTAATGCCAGCTAGCGGACTGCTTGCTACCTACCTCAACCACAATGGAACAGCCATGAAGTCGACCCCATATAACGTAACATCTATAACGGACGAACCTCAGCGATCAGTCAGTACGGATTCAATCGCACGAATCAGTGATGTCTCCAGCTCCACCATCACTTTCAGTGACAGTAGAACACCGACAGAAGAATTTCCTGGGACTATCAATCCCATAGCCTTAGCGGACCTCAAAACAAACATCTTTGACAAACTCCTACCGGTGTCACAGACCCAAGTGGAGGCAGATGTCCTCCAGCCCCGTCGGTCTAGGAACCTCAACACCCCAGCGATGACAAGGCGACCACTGTCGATTACTGTTCAACGCCATCGTATACATGCTTCAAGGTCACCCACAATCACGTCTTCCAATCAGGATTGGTTATCTGACCCGATGCAACTGCTAGTTAGACCAGTTGGAAACGCTACCGCACAGCACGCACAACAGGAAGTGCACACACTTCCCACACAGACTGCCTTGCGCGAGCGGCCAGCTGGCGTTGAAGATAGGACGTTTGACCAATCAGAGCAGGCAGCGGCATTTAACCAGCTTCCCAGTATTAGTCCCACTGAATCAGCTGCGAAATTGACAGCCTCTAAGTTACGCAGACGTGTCACTGTTCACACATACACAGGCCAAGCGAGTCTCGGAACAACGGATGGTCAGTCGGTCGATTCGAGATGGCACAACTTTCATACGGTTCCCAGTTCTGCAACAAACGGATTTAGACCGTCTAGTGATTTTCCAGACAATAATGTTGCACGAACCCTCAAGTCACTGACCACAACGACTACTCCCAGGTTGAACAACCAACCACAAGTCGTAATACAATCCAGAAGCCTAATCAAAATGGAGTCTACCAGTTGTGAGGCGGACAAAACAAGTGTTGTGGTTCAGCGAGCAAACAAATGTAAGGGTATTTATAAGAAATCACTTGCTCAAGGACAAAACGCAGATTGCATAAGTGGTTTGGCAAAGTCATCAGACACAATAATTGAGCCAGCGACAGTGAAAGCGACTGTCCTGTCTCCAGCGGCCCAACGTTATGAACAGCATGTCCAAGCTCTCGTGGCAAAGCGGCATCACGATACACAGCCCTCTCCTTTATGGCAGTCCAGGCCATTTGGAGAACAGCAGGCGGACGCAGAATATACATTGGAAGATCGTAGATTACTCACTGATCAACATTTCGGTTTACAAAAGCCAAAACTAGCGTACGAAACTGTGCAAGCTAGGGCCGATGGAGTGGCCACAATAGACCCTGAAGCTTGGCAAGAAAAAATTGGATTAATCACACGTTGGCAGCACGAGGTCAACAATGCCATGCGGGCCAGGAAGACAGATCTAGACGACTTAACTCCATCATCAGACTCTTGTTCATGCTCACTCAATCCACCCAGTGATCCATCTACCATTCGAAATGATAATTCGGCTCTATCGAAACACCCGCCACCTTACCTACCTCCGAGTTATCGAACCGGGGACGTAACTTCTTTCTTGACCCCGCTGCAATCATACGACATTCATGCGCCTACAGCGAGCTACCAAGCCACTGTCCGTACACCGGTTGAACCAACACGGGAATATGAACATTTTCCGTATGAACCTCGCACTGGATATGGAGAGGTGACCAGTTCCTATCAAATAGAATTACAGCCTTCAATAGAAGTCAACCCGCATTTTCCCGTAAAAGGGAAATTCACAAATATAGTAAGTGCCCAACTGTGGTTTCACTTCCTTATTTGCCGTTTCTGTTGTTCAAAACTTGCGAGAAGAAAATTTTGATCAGTAGGAACTGAACAATACCAGCAGCTAACGGTGGCTTCCACATTCAACCAGATTTTCTAGCCAACCCCTTTCGAGTAGAATCAGTAGATATCAATTACGGTACTGTTAAGGCTCATAATCAGTTCATAACCGTGAAATCTAAAAAGTGAATGGTACTGTGTGATCACCAAATCGATTGAACTCAAGTTAATCAGCCACAACCTGTGTTCCCACAAGAAACTTGTCCAGTCATTCTGACTTTTGCTGACATATCAATTATACCCACTTTAAACACGTCCGAACATATGACCCTGACTATGTGCTGTAACGGCCACCCAGATTCCGACTCATGTCCAGTCGACTATGTAGAGTTTGGTAGTTATTTCCTGTCACTCGTTAACAATTAAGTCTTAGATCTTGCAGTATGTCTGATGGCACCTTCTGACGAACTATCTGTATTTTTAGGAATTTAAGAAAAAAGTGGTCAAAAACCATTTTTCCTCACATCGTTACACATTTATTTTTGTGACGCAAAAATGTTTAGATCTTCACGGTGAGTATGTACACTCGTAGCTTCTGTGTACAGCGTTTAGTAAATGACTAAACTACTGTGTGTTTTTGTGATAGGGAATCGGTTATTGAGGGCGTGGGACACACTGAACTCCCAGGCCTTTGAAGTTTTTGACAATCCACACATTATTTGTTTTTTGGTGCATTTAGTTTGCGATACCTTCGTTTATTTATACATCTACACCGCAGGCTTAAAATTAGAGGCACCATCAATCGTTGCGTATATTTCCGCAACACATTCGAATTCGTACACTACAGTCGCACCGGTTCCTTTGTTATGCGTCAGCATCAAAACATTCTGACATTTTAAACATCATTCCATAAGAGTGTGTTCAGTGTGACCAATGAATTAATGGTAATCTTGCGTCGATGAGTCCGAAAACAATATCAATCAATTTGCATTTAAGCCAGCTGTGACTTACTGTTCATACTAGCAGCTGGCTTTTGAGGACAAAAATTTTATGGTCGAAATGGCTGTCAAAAACTGGGAAGGTGAACGATGCTGCCATCAAAGCTAACTCAGGTTCTTTCGGTGGGGCATGTAGTGTAGTCGTGTTTAGTAACAATACGATCTTTCCGTATACGACTATTTCAATCCATGTGGAAATCTTTGTGTATCTCCGATGTTGCTCTCACTTCCGAACTCTCAGCCGTAAGGTCACAAACATCGGAGGCCAAAACCTAGAAGGCACTTCATCTCCCAAGCTCTGGTGAGTTACACATCAGACCACAAATTAGTACTAAACGAAATCGTCTAAGACGCCAGGACAACGAATATGAAACAATCCACAATATCACCGCACGCCACCGATACACAAATTTGAAGGTCAACGAAAAATTGCACAAATTTTGGAATAAAAACAAACGTTGGAATTGTTGACCATAAACTCTAAATGCTGAAGTACATAAAGGGATATGGATTACAATAGACAACGTAACAAGAGATTAGATCGTGGCATGAGAGGATACCTTGTTATGCACACTGCTGCTTGATTTTATTTAGCTATGGCGAAGTTACGATGAAAGTGGGGTGCGGAAGCTAGGTCTGTGGTTGCTTTTAGGGCTGTCGACGATTATCTCAGTACAGATGCTTGGGCTGTACAACTCACTAGAAGCGCTGGATAACTACTACAGTCGTCTCAGTGAAAATTCTAAATATTGCATTTGGAAACGATATGGTTTGTACAGATTTCACTGCAACTGACTGAACATCGTTTTAAACACAGGGAATCGTCAGGCTCTATCCTATCGCAACTACTCTTAAGTGGACTGATGGCAAAATACGGGAATTTCGAAAGAAATTGTTGAACATCGACCATTCCATTTTATCCTTCAGAGTTGTCTATTTTAGTGAACGAAAAGACGACGAGAGTTGCAGTTTTGTTGATGCTAAACGACCAATAGCCGTTAACTGTACTAGCATCGTATGACAGCTTTTCTGTTGACACCTAGCTTTACACATTACTTGAAGCACAAGGTTGGTCTGCGTATCCGACAAAACGAGATTGGACCATGACGCGTTGTGACTGATTTTGCTTCTGGATTACCTATTGGACTAGCCTTGACAGTATGAAGATCGCACAGAGTCGCTGGTACTAGGTTAAGGTCTGACAAACCGAGGTCTCCTGATTCTCCAAGTAGGAGATTGGAAGAACGTTGACATCCTTCTCGGGGAAAAGTAATACCAGTTCCATTAAACTGTCATCCACTCACTGTTTTGAAACAAAAGTATTTGAGCTAAGGGTTTCGGCAGTGAGTATAAATCGATACCATGCCTAGGTTTGAGTGTCCTGACAGCATCTAAAACGACGTACAATTACGAGTATTCACAACACCAACAATTCCATACTGCATCGGCAGTCTCACAATATAAATCGGGTCATCTCATCCACTGCATACAGCAAGGTCGTTGAGCGAAAACATGTTACTGTCGACCCCTCTTCCATTTCATTATCCAGTTTAACTCGCAGGTCCTGTCTGATCCTTATCTCTAGTATTCATCCTACGAATCTCATGAAAGATAGTCCTACTTATAGTGTTGTCAGCCAAGAACGCGGATGACTTCGAAATTATTTATTTGTAAAACCAACACATGGGCCATGGGCTTCAATCCCACAACAAATAAACACACTTATTTGCACATGGCATTGGTTCCAGGACGTCACAGTTGCAACGGTTGTCAGTGCCCAGCTCTTGTATGTAAACAGAACTATTCCATGCTAAATTCTTGCCACTGTATTTTCCTCTTGGTTACTTCAGTATTCAAATAAATGGGCATACCTCATTGCTGAGTAGCAGTATGAGTAGTCTAGTGTGACCACTTTTCCTCACTACACTAGTACCCCTGTCCCTATAAGCCTCATCTCCTACTACTCAGCCTCAAAACTCCCTGGTCAACGGGGATCCTTCGCATGGACGTCATACTGGTTGAATGGCGACGCCCAATGCATTTCGGAGACTAGAATCCAGGACATTAGTCAGTGTGTCCAACCGACGGCTCTCGCATTGTCAACTCAATGCTAGTGGTGCACTTCGTGCAAATTTATGTCTAAGAAAGAATATGTAAACCTTTTTCAAGTATTTCATCAAGGATGCCAGCATTCGATCGTTCGCATCGGGTGGGACTATCTAGTAATCAAAGGAGAGAATAACGAGCAGGTATTTGGTAGTGACTGCTAAGCGAATTCTTCTTTTTAGTCCTTAGGTTTAAACGCACTTAGATGGTTGGACTGTGTTCTAAGGATGTCGGCCTGTCAAGCTGAACACCTTTTTCCGATTGGCGTTAAGTACGAGGTCGACAGATGACAACCGAGCGTATAGAAGGGAAGAAGTTCACCAGGCTTTTGACCATTGTAGACCAGGTTCGTCTCTACAGCTAGGGTCCTCGCGACTCTTTGACCGGGTGAATGGATACTTTAGATGTGATGGCGGCTAATCGGGTCTAGTGGCATGTATGTTGTTGTATTCTGGCTGAGTTGTCTGTGAAGTGAGTACATTCAGTAACGCGGAGAAGTGAAAGAAGTAAGGAAGCTGTCTTGCTGATGACGCCCGGTTGTTTGCTTGTAAGGTATAGGCACCTTGACGTTGAAAGTTCGGATACGGACATGAATGTTTTCATAACTAGGTCCTCTTCTTCTCTGTTTTTAGCCAAGACTTGTTCTGGATTGTTTGAAAGTTGAGTATGAGCAGATACTACTACTTGTGTATTGCTGTCTGAGATGTGGATGATGGTGATACTAATGGTATAGACCCCCGCAGATCCAAAAACCATGCATTACGTCTTATCAAGATGGATTGACGACTGGAAGATAAGAGGGAACCCGTTTGGTTCGAGAGCCTATGGTTCCCTGCGCCTGTGAAACTACCCTAGTGTTCAGTACAGCTGTAACATGCGAACACGACTTCGACGTTTGATTGTGTCAGTGATGACCTTCGAAACTTGTGCTTCCCTCTCTCTTGCCGTGGATGATCTGTCTTCTGATCACTCTTGTGTACACCTGACTTCACTGTCATGTTCCTAGAACCCAGTGCTGATACGCCCCAATTCTCACGTACTGCTTTCGTATATCTTTGCATTACATTGTTAATCTACCTAAATGTTTTCAGTCAGTGACCAGCTGATTGTACACATCTTTAGGAACTCGGCCGTCTTACAGTCAAACTGCATACCTGAGCGACTTTGACTCGGCGAAGCGTAGGTGCATAGAATAACTGGTTTATCCAGGACTTTATGCCAAGGACTCACCTGAGACATACTTATTTATGAGGTTGTAGAATATGTGTCAAGCTTTATTGATTTAAATACAGCTATCACAGCGGAATACAGGGAGACCACCTAGACCACCTTGTAAAGTCCGGATTTGGGAATCAGAAGATTTGCTGTAGACCAAATAGTCGAAATTTTTGTGGATTTGACTAAATGTGCACCACAGAAAGAATCGCCTACGATCGTAAATTAGGAAGCACAATGTTTTCCTAATTTTAGGTCCAGCCAGCAAACAGTGCAGCTTGTCCACTGTTCAGTGATTTTAGCCACGTTTTCATTTCTCAACACCAAAAAATCCAGTACAACGACGCTTTCATACTTCCACGCTACACTCCAGTTGAAAAGGCATTGACTGAACAACAGTGTTTCAATGCAGGATATGCTAGTAATAGAGATTTGGATAACTAGATATGAAGTTGTTTGTTACTGATATTGAGTCACCTTCTGAGTTAACCGGTTGGTTAAGAAACGTTTCGTCATCAATCTAGGTCACATAACACGTTGATAAAATATCCGCATATCAAACATCCAGATGGGATGAACAATACAACGTCAGATTAGCCTTGATTAAAACTCTCCTATTCTCCGGCCACGAGATGTGTGATACAATAGGTTGCTTAGGTTGTTGATATAGCTAACTGGCTTATCACAGAGGAGTGGTTTGTCCGCCAATGTTGTCCATACCCTGCAAAGTATGCTTCAACTCAAATGACTGATCTAAACGCGTAATTCTAAAACACCATCTATGCCTACGGGGTTCACTTGTGGTCTCTTGTACCCGGTTAGTTTGAACAAGGTGTGCGATGACCTGTTGTCCACAGTAACCGAACTACTGTGGACGTTTGGTGGCTGAACATCAGCAACCTTTAACACGGCAATGATCATAAGTTCATTGCATCACAAATTCACCCATTTACCAATATTAGCTGTCGGTGTGACGTAATCCATATTTTTCACCAACAGATGGTATTCATGCTGGTTTTCGGTTTATCTTCTCTGCTGCTGGCTAAGCTTTCAAACTTTTGTCAATTATCAAACAGCAAAAATTCCTGACTGCCACACGGATGTACAAAGTGCACAAACTGTCGGTTTTTCGGTTCGTTACACGCCGAAAAATTCTGCACTGTCTACGAATATAAAAACCTTTGGTCCGTTTACTGTTTGCCCCCGCAGTGATTGTTGCCTAACCCAGGAGATTGGACCAATTCGTTTGGATTAAATACAACAGAGACGCTCAAATCACTAGCGACCGGGGACACATGTACCCAGTCTCACACAGACATATGGCCAACACAGTTTTCAGAGAGAAAAATAATGACCATAAACTGTTCCATCAAAAGTCGACATCGAACTAAACGTCACTTGTGTGCAATCTGTGTTGTCTATCGACCAATTATTCCTATAAATAAAAAGCGAATTAGGCACTTAAAGTATTATCCATCTGTTTTACTTTCAAATGCGTGATTTGATGCGTCTCGTACATGAAGACCTATTGCTTCCTTTCGAGACCCATGGAAACCGTGGGTGACTGAAATGAAGTTTACTGGAAAACAGTTGATCATATCTGTCAGCTGATTGATTATCCGATGAAGGTCGATCATTCTGAGCACTCTGATTGGCGGGTTTGACTCCATTCTCCGTTCCTGTGTTCGGCCGGTAGTGTAGTTTACTGATGAGTAGTCGGGGATTTGGTTTATTTTCAAGTTGACCATCACTCACATCTGATCGCAGCCTTCGCATTCGGATAGACTTTCCAGCCAGCCTCTTTCGAAAACAAGCACTAGATTCGAGTTTCGCCCTCATTGGAGCTCGTCAGTAGTGTATATCCTTGCCACGACCGGGATTTGAACTCTGGCCATTCCAATCATGAGGCAACCGTGTTGACCACTGCGCCACTGACCTCATATTAGGCACAACCTGTCTCGGAGGTCCTAATAGCGGGGTTATCGGTTGGAGTTAACAGGCAGTAACTGTGTCTCCTCTCGAGACGATCGGGCAACCTGATCATTGCTCACAAGCGAGAGTGGTTGAGCGTTCAGATTTGATGATTCGGTCGTGCCTAATGTGAGGTCAATGGCGCAGTGGTTAACACGGTTGCCTCATGATTGGAATGTCCGGAGTTCAAATCCCGGCCGTGGCAAGGATATGCACTACTGACGAGCTCTAATGAGAGCGAAACTCGAGTCTAGTGCTTCTTTTCGAAAGAGGCTGGCTGGAAAGTCTATCTGAATGCGAACGCTGCGATCAAATGTGAGTGATGGTCAACTTGAAAATAAACCAAATCCCTGACTACTCATCAGCTTATTCAGTTGTCGCGGATTCAACTTCTAAAAAGTATGTGATGCTGATGAAACCTAGTAAAGTAGAAACGGCTGTTCATTACTTAGCTAGTAGTCGCTGGGGTCCACAAAATCCACTTTATTTGAGCCCATTAACGATCCATATCGCGTGGAATCTGTACTCACTTATGCCCCATTAGCTCCACATTTAACACTGTCGAAACCAGTGCTGAACTACTATCTTCACCCAGTTCATATCAGTTAACATCCCAACCAATAACTAATAATCACAACTGAAATATCACAGAAAAAGTGCAACATTCACCTTTGGGCACTGCTTTGATCACCCAATCATCTTGAGGGGAAACAGCGAAGTTGACTAAATGCGATAGGTGCGGAAATTGTGAGTGATGCTCAACATATGCTATTCGAACCTTTGACCATTCATCTGTAAACTTAAACATTGCTCAGGTGGTTAGAAATAATCTGTGATTTCCATCTGACTGAGGATTCCTTATGATGGGCTTGTGGTTGAAATTTAAAAGGATAGTTGGTGTGGCTTCTTTACAGCTCACTAGGAAACATAAACCTTACTTAGAAGACAATATGATTGGAAGTTTACTCGTGATACTTCGGTATTTCTTGACGCCAGGATTCTGACGCACCGACCAACACGGTTCGCTGAGGGTACCATTGCCAGAGAATGAATGCCGGTCGTGACGAGAATATGCAGAACTTTCTTTAAGAGTTCTTGTGATTCTTCTAGAATGGAGTCTGATTAACTATCTAGTTCAATATGAAAGGTGTATCTAACCGCGAGATCTGTCAACCTCATACCCACACTGTTTAAAAATTCATCCTTCATCAACACACTGTTGAAAACTTTAGTTGCCCAATTTCAATTGACATTTTAATTGGGTAGTAATACATGCGTTAGTGAATAGTGGATTTAGTGAATTGGAAGAGGACAGTTGTAGGGAATGAACACCAGAAGTTTGGTTACAAATAGGTAACCTGTCAAGCACATATGCCACGCGTGGTTTGTTGGCATCTGCTGGCAGTCGACCGTTTACACATAAAACCAACTAACACAGCTTAACTTGACATAGTGAATAGGAAACCTGACAACTGGCTTCATCATGGGCCAAAGTGTTTACTTTCGTTCGTTGACACTTGGCGTGTTTGTACACAGTTCAGTTAGTGCAAACCGACTGACGTAGTTCTGGTCATTGCTGTTGGTTGTTGGCAATCACAAAATATGCCTATCTTATATTGTTTGTCAAAATTCAATGCTAATTATACGCGTTTTCAGAGTTTAAACCCAGCTAACTTAGAATTGAGTTATTAAATCTATCAGTTTCATCGTTACTAAGGCACATCAATCGTGCAACTCGTCATCTAGACTCCAGACTGAAAACTTACACAAATTCGTTCGAGGCTGATATTTTAGCCACCGTTCCAGTGATTCATGTGACCTACGTGATCTTTCATGAGTCCTTTAAGATATGAGCACTCCACAAACTGTGAACTTCTATTTGAAGTTTCCTTTCCACACGTCCTGCACTTTATATTTAAGAGAACTGTCAGAAACGTTTGTTTATGTTTGCAAGCATTTTAACTGTAATGTAATGTTTAGGTGTCTTATTGGGAACGATCAAAATGCATTTGCAAAAGATACATCAATAGCGACAATAGAATGACCTGAAGCTTCTCGATCACTGAAAATCTTAACATATATTGTTTTTCCTCTCTGCAAAAGTTAATCAACTATTTTTTATTCAATTCACTCCTAAGTTCGTCAAATCCATAAAAGTAACTATTTCAACCTTTCCAGATACCCTGCCGGTTTATTGTCTAGAGATGTCTAGTGGTCCAAATCTGTAACTTTGGAAGCTTTCCATTCAAAGTCCTTAGCTTGAACTGGTTATTTACTCCTTTCAACACATAACCCTATTCGTCGTGAATCGTGTTCTGTCCAACTGGCTTAACTGTTCCCAGATAACTCATTCTAGAGTCTATCTATTCCAATTGGACTACCTCTTTTAATGTCGGTTGTTCGCTGCTTCCGCTTGTTTTAAAGTCCACCGTGAATTATTTCACAGACTTCTATCAGATTCATCCCGTACTCTTTGAAAACTAATTACCATACATGCATATATATATATGTATATATACATATATATCGTAGAAAAATTGGACAAACTTTTATAACCCTCGTCTGTTCGTACTAATATACACACAACACCGGTGCCTTCTTACCTTGAGAACAGCATGAACAAAAACAAAGATTATTAAATGATCTAAAACAGTTGTTCTTCAGTTTGCCACTTGATTTTTTCGAAGCAGGAATTCGTCCGGCAACTCCGAGCACAATACTGAAAATAGTTACTGAAGTGTAACACCGATTTTTTACTTCAACTTAGACTTTTGATTTTCAAAGTCTTATTCTACTGACCATCATTTTTCACACAGTTTTGTCAACCTGTTGTTTCTACACCAATCACAAGAATGTAGCGTTGATCACAATGGGGTTCATTCCTAATTCCTGTTTTCACTGTGAGTGTTGGGAGACTGATATCTTGTTCAAAAGTAGAGCAGCAACGAACACTGGTTCAACAGATTATCACTGCAACAAAAATTCTGTCCTCGCACAGAGCTCAGCATGTAACCCAAGTAGGCGCTGAACTGCGCAGACCACTATACGAGAGACGATACCCGTCTGATACCGTACACTTTTGAAGTGACTCGTCAATCATGCATGAGGCATTCGTGTGTGTGGGCTAGAACGACAGTGTAGTTCGAATGAGTTGACTTCAAACGTCACCAATTACTGTCGGCATGCAACTGTGAGAATAATAACTGTTTCTGAGTTTCTTTCATAGCATTCAAGTGAGAACAGTGTACGTGATCGAATAGTGTGTCGCCACTCAGAGATCGAAACCAGTGACCAGAAAAACGACTGCTCAGTAGCGAAGATCACACCTTTTACACTGTGATGTTTACTCAATACCATAAACCAATAGTCGGTAAACTATGTTGTTAGTAGCTACCTAATAATGACACTATACACGGTACGTTGTGTCGTTTTGTTGACTGATACGTCTGAACCACCTCCAATTGATGGTCAACTGCAGTCACCAAGAAAATATACGATTTTCCTGGGATGACATAATGTTTTATTTATCTTCGTCTATAATACTGTGATCACGTCCTATTTGTGATGTAAACAGTGGTACCGATAAGCATCTCGTCTTTAAGGTTGATGAAGTCAAAAACCGGAAGACTTATTTGTGGCTATGTTTTGTGGAGTTAATAGGAGAAGTAGCGTTTCCTATGGGGCTTGTGTTACGTGGCACAAGCGATCAAAGTTATTCGTTTCCATCCGTTAGATACCAGAATATGGAGTGTCTCCTTTTCTCACCATGTATTACAGATTACAGGCGAACAAGAGGCATTTGCGCCTCTCACCGGTCCCTCGGATTGCTGGCATCTACAGTCAGTTGGGAACAGATTCGTGCCTTGTCCAATTCAGACTGTTTATCCTGGAAGCCCACGATCACCCTCTGCAGAAGTACCAACATCGGCTGGGTAAGAGTAATATACCATACAATGTTGGATTATTCTGATTGGATAGAATGCTACGTACCTCATACCCCAAAAAATCGTTGTTTTCTTGAGAAGCTCATACCAGATCGACAAAGAACTTATGGGGCACTAAACTGTTAGATAGTTACTTTTGTCTTCCCAACAAGTAGGTCTTCTTCCTCACTGAGAACGAAAAGCATGGGTGTTGTATAGTCCAGTTCTCACAGGTCCCTAGGCTGCTAAAACGTCCACTAAATCTCTATTGGATAGCCGAATAACTTCGACGCAAACTCTACTCGATGACCGTATTATTACTAGGAACCTTTGGCAAATAATCCGCAATACCTCTACAAAAGGCAATTACATTGAAATTACGGTCTGAGGGTGGGAACCCATACTGGAATTAACCACTTTTGTGTGTAACAGCAACATTGCCATTCCTGGAGTTTATGTCCCTGTTAGATGATATCTTGGTTACAAGCGAACTAAACCCTAAGTGCTATTCTCGACTCTCCAGCCCTGTTCCTCGGAGGTCATACATTCTTGGTACTGGAATGCGATAGAGCTGTCGACGAGTATTGATTTGTGCAAAGCGCTCATCAGTAGAAGTTGTTCACAATGTCCACCAGATGACAGTAGTTGTAAGAACATACACATAATACCATTCCGTTGAAACGGTACGTAGTAAAGTACTTTAAGTTGTTGCAGCTCTGGCACACTATCCCGCTGAAGCAGTTGGAGATAGCAGTGAACTAGTTTATAAATGATTGTATTGATGGAGATTTTATCCGTAACGTTATTGTCAAAGAGAAGAGCCAGATAGTCCGTGTTGGAACAATTGGCGCTCAATCTAAAGGTTTTTGGTCATACTGACTTTGGAGTGCAGCAACCAGATTGAGGTTATTGGTTCGCTTAAATTGAGGTTTCCGTACGAAAAGATTCACAGAAAATATTACTTGATCAGTTGATAAGTCAGTCTGTGGGAAAAACGTAACACTTCTAGGAAGCGTGGTACGCTTCTTATTCCACCCAGTTTCGACAGTACACACAGATATCAACATGTTATCCTAGTTCGTAAACACCTAGCCCAAATCCGTATGGTGTGAGCATTTTATGTCGTTCCGAAATAAACGACCTTCACATTGTGGATATAACACTTTTCAAGATGAAGCAAATTTCGAGAGAACAAATTACCTCAAACTGAACGAGCTGTTCACGCCAAAATCAACAACGCAACAAGTTTGTCTTTGTCGCGGTTAAAATGGTCAACTAAGACATGTTGACAGAAAGTGGAACGACTCAGCTCAATGAGAGGTGTCATGAGATGCTGGTTGTTCTCACAGTATGGTTACAAAATGTCACGTTAGAGTCCATAAATGGCGCCGTAAATCTGAAAACACAGTATGACGTGTCCCAGGTGCTATGGAAACAATGTTAGTATCTGATTCGTCTTTTGGCAATTTGCAAGTCAGATTCGTTGATAAATGTGTCGTTTTCCTATCCATAGTTTGCATATCAAAGCTTCCTTTTTATTTTTGCGGGAAGATACTGGCAGTTCGTCAGCAGAACAGCAGAACAAAAGATTCATACTCCTAGTGGGTTCCACCAGCTCTAACTGAAGTACGGAATCTAGGCAGCCACACCGCGGATTACAGTCTCATTAAGGTACCCTGCCATTCATGAATGCATCGTTTTCCTATCCATCGTTTGGTTAAAAAAATATCCTTTAGGGAAACGATATATTTCCACTTTGTCCAGTTGCACTCATCGATGAATCCTAATTCCCACGTCTGTGGAGGGGTGTTAGCAGCCAGGTGTTATCAACCGTAGACCGTGTTGGTCAAAACAGTGGGGCGATGGGGTAGAGCGACTTGACCTGAAATATGCGTACATCCCCGCACCAGCTAGTTTGGCTATGGTTATAGCGGTGTGTCGAGACCGTTCGCCAACCCAACTCAGCTAGGATGGCTGTATTGTTGGATAGCTTCTATGATTTGGACTTCGGTGAGTGTGACCGGATTCACACTTGCCAGATGATCGGTATGTTTTCTGGTTTACTAATATTCGCCGTAATTTACCACCGATGATTGGGACATTTCTAGTTCTAGGATTTTTCTTGTTATTGGTGAATACGGTTCTGTTCAACTTCCCAGCCTTCTTGATGTCGGACTGTGTAGTTCAGTTTCACGAGCAGGAGCCAGTTTGCATATGAAGTCAAATATTCATCATTACCGGCAAACTGTGCAATCCACAACATGCAGTTCACGAACTTGACCGTTGCTTCAATTTTATGTCAGACATCATTACGGTGCTTTGGTTTCTAGGTTGTGTGGTGTGTTTAACAACCCACAGTGACCATGCCAAGTTGACTAATTGGTCCGTAAGTTTGACGGACTGACTCATAGGTCAACCTTTTATCTGCTTCGTTGTTCTGGTCTGTTCACGCACATGTCACAACAGCGTTCCACTTTCCCCACATTTTGTCAATTTTGGTTGTTGATTACATTTGGGAATGCTTGACACGTTAGGTAATCAACCGTCACAAAAATGCGTGACAGAGAGTGGTGTACTTACTCAAGAGTCATTCCGAGGTACCTCTAGTCAACGCTGTTCACGTGATCACAATCGTTCGATGCGTGTAGATCATGCGCCCGTCAAAATCCGCTTGCTCAAGCGGTGGTTGAAGAAATGTCACTTGAACAGCATTCTGCAGATATTTCTTAATATCCACAAACCTTGGACACAACTGATGTGGTCCGCGGTAACCAGTCACCAAATGTAGGCATGTTAGATCTTCCGGTAACGGTTGGTTTTTAATGCGGTGCAAATTATATTCTCTCTGTCTTTAGACTGTGCCAGTTGGTTCCAACCATAGCAAATTATCAAACGCCTACTTCTGACAGCAAGTTTCGACCCTCACTCCCAATTACGTTTGCATCCTTGGCGCTGCATTCCACAGAAGCTCAGCAGGTATCCCCGATGCATCAAACCGCGACGAATACAGTCGGACAACCTGGCAAACTGTTCTATCTTACAGAGCCCGGTTATCCCTATGTAAAAGGCCCTGTCATACCTCACGGTCACGGTAGGTTGATTGACAGGGAATTTAAGCTATCACCAGCATGGAGTAATGAAGTCACATGTGGACTAATTTAGAAACTGGACACTTGGTCCTAGATTTGATTAGACTGAAAACTGTATATACTTAATATAACAAGCGCGTGATGAAAGTCTGAATCTTCTATGTAATGTTGAACTGCGTATGCACTGTATATCATTGGAATGTCAACTTTAGACCACAGGCATTGTTATCGGTTGGACTTGGATTGGTAACCACAGATATGTAGTCTGTTGCACTGCCAGTGGCCTGACAGCATCAATAGTTTAATTGAATTATGAGATGAAACAGGACATTTACACTTTCTAAAGTGAATTACTTCAACATCAGATTCCATCTACCAGATTCATATGAACACAAAGAAACCACTTATGATTTATTGCCAGTAGCCTCAGTACATATCCTACTACGAGCGGGCTCAGTGCTCGATCGAAGAGAACAAAAAATCACACCCTAATTAGATTGATTGTGTGGGCCAACGTCTTTTGCTCACTCAGCCTTAATCATGGTTGTTTGATCAGCATGGCTTCATTGCTCCCCAAATTGTTCGGGTTATTTTTCCGCAACAACCAAATGAATAAGTTGTTTGCAAAAGTATACTTACCGATTGCTCCGGCTGTTATTTCGGCAAGCGACGGACGAGCAAATAATGTGCGTTGCACACCTTGCCCTCCAGTTGAGGATGAATTACACGAACGGACAAATTTTTGCGTTAGTTAGAGTCGGAGTGAAACTCTCTTGGATCATTGTAGTCCGCTTGGTCATTAATGAGTTCAGTGATCTCGACCTGTCTCGGAAGTCCTAATCGCGGGGTTATCGATTGGAGTTAACAGGCAGTAACTGTGTCTCCTCTCGAGACGATCGGGCAACCTGATCATTGCTCACAAGCGAGAGTGGTTGAGCGTTCAGATTTGATGATTCGGTCGTGCCTAATGTGAGGTCAATGGCGCAGTGGTTAACACGGTTGCCTCATGATTGGAATGTCCGGAGTTCAAATCCCGGCCGTGGCAAGGATATGCACTACTGACGAGCTCTAATGAGAGCGAAACTCGAGTCTAGTGCTTCTTTTCGAAAGAGGCTGGCTGGAAAGTCTATCTGAATGCGAACGCTGCGATCAAATGTGAGTGATGGTCAACTTGAAAATAAACCAAATCCCCGACTACTCATCAGTAATCTAAAATATCGCCTTGCAGGTTTAATGAGTTCTGTGATCTCGACCTGTCTCGGAAGTCCTAATCGCGGGGTTATCGATTGGAGTTAACAGGCAGTAACTGTGTCTCCTCTCGAGACGATCGGGCAACCTGATCATTGCTCACAAGCGAGAGTGGTTGAGCGTTCAGATTTGATGATTCGGTCGTGCCTAATGTGAGGTCAATGGCGCAGTGGTTAACACGGTTGCCTCATGATTGGAATGTCCGGAGTTCAAATCCCGGCCGTGGCAAGGATATGCACTACTGACGAGCTCTAATGAGAGCGAAACTCGAGTCTAGTGCTTCTTTTCGAAAGAGGCTGGCTGGAAAGTCTATCTGAATGCGAACGCTGCGATCAAATGTGAGTGATGGTCAACTTGAAAATAAATAATTAACAATTATGACTTCACTGTACGTATGAAAACAAGTTCGGTAGGTTTTAAATAATCTCTACATTTCCAGTTGGATCACCTACTTGGCTACAGTACCTAAACGGGTGAACAAATTGGTTTTATTTTCAAGTTGAACATCACTCACAATTGATCGCAGCCTTCGCATTCAGATAGACTTTCCAGCCAGCCTCTTTCGAAAAGAAGTACTAGACTCGAGTTTTAATTAAACAACTGCTTGTTCTCTGATCAGATCATGTCCACCCAAGTTATGAGCTAGGTAAGATTTTCAGCCTATCATGATGGGATGGCTGGACCCGCTTAATGTGTCTGTCAATCACAGTTGAAAGCACGCGCTGTGGTGGATGTGTTAATATAGTTGTTAACTTTAAGCGAAACCAAGTGAGACTCTGTCCTAGATTTGCTTCTGGTAAATATACAGTGTGGTTATCCGAAGCAATAGTGAAAAATTCATTGGAGCAAGATTGAGGTAGCGTTAGTAGGTGTACTGTTTTTTAGATGGAATACTGCATAGAATACCATAGCAGGACTTGATGCTTACCGACGTTATCAACTCTGTCGCCGCACTTCCTCCAAAGAAGTGCTTAATATGACTTATGTTCTTCTCCGTTGTCTGCGTCAATGAATGGGTTATTTAAGGATAGACGTTACTACCAAAATTCTCTCGAAAATACACGGATTCTGCTGGTTGTATAGTTTTTATACAAATTCTTTCTGTACACCGTCTATCAGAGCGACTCTGTTTAAAACTGCTTGGCACGTAGCTACGAGTGCGCAAGTGCTGAACAATCCAAAGCTTTTTCTTAACTCCGCTTCAGGAAAATAACATTTTCCATTGGATTGTTCATCCACCATGTATGTGTTATTGTATTACGCATCACTACACTTGTTAACAGTTTCGGGCTATACGCTGCTCAACCAATTGCACGAGGCCGGTCTTCAGTAATCTAGATCGTCTATCACAACAAAGCGACATATTCCTGGGGCTTAAGAGGTGTGTGTGCATAAGGGAATTATTAGAATGATAATACCCAATGACTGGGAACTTTGACTGTTCATAGGGAAGAAAGCAGGCAGTTTCCATACACTTTTCTAATTGTAATTCTGCGCAAAATCACAGACACAAACGGTGTCAATGGAGAAACAAAAGTATGGTTTGAAATTAGACATTCGGTGGTGGAAACGGAGAATTTCTATCACGGTTTTCTAAAATCTAGTAACTTATATGTTTGAACTCAGTAAGAAAGATACCAATCAACTGTCTCTCGTACCGAACACGATTCCTCTGCGACACATTCAGCTGGTTGAGGGTTCAAGGGGGAAGAATTATACCCGGGTAATTTGGAACTAAAGGAGATGTCATTTGGTTAGTCCCCCTAGGTAGGGTAAATTCTCGTGGTAGAGAATTTCGCTGCACACAAGTCTACGGCATTGACCGTTCAAGCTCGCCAAATTGAACATTGTGACTACTTGACAGTACAAGTTGTGAGATGGTTACAACTAACGAAGGGATATGGTGAAAGTTCACAGATTGCCTTACTCTCATTCCATTGTTTGTTTAAGAAGTATTGTCACCTTGATTTTAAATACTTGTTTAGCTACGGCTTCGATATTTCCAAACTGAGACTTTATTCATAGTTGTATGAAATGTGCGGATACGAATAACCAAAACATTTTTGTTGTTGTTCGGGTTAGGACAGTTGTAATAAATCACAGCGGTCATCCTGACGTAGTTAACCTCCTAAATAGCAAACTTGACAACTAAAAAGACGTTCATTAGTCAGCAGCCATAGAAGTATGCATTTTTGATCAGTATAAAGCAATGAAAACAGAATGAGTAGCCATTGCCAATTAAGCTCTGGCAGTTCGAACTCGGGTTGTGTATGACAAGAAGTTAAAACGAAGATAGCATCTTAGATGAAGTCAAAACATTAACCGTTAAATGTCGGGACTCAGTGGTTAAAGTCAGTTCCTAAATACTTAAGAAAGTTATGAGTATCTAATCTGAGTAGCTGTTCTCTGGTCATAATCAAGAAGATTAGTCGTGAACATTTTTTTTCATAGCAACACTAGCAGTTTAATGAAATCATTGAAATTTCACCATAGGACATTGAGCATAATAGTCATTGTCTAAAACAATCCTGAAAAGATTTTGAATCAATCAAGTTGTCACACTACTGAAAGAAGCCAAGTAGCAACTAATATTCATTACCACAACACAAATAAGGCGAGGTTTGACTATTGTTCATAAGCTGACTAGCCTAGAGGATCCACACCAGCTTATGTCGGTAATTTAGAAAAAAATTTGGACACGTGTAACCTGGTAAGTTCCTAGTCGGTGTAGCCTAAAATGCTTATATCAGTTGCTCTAATTTAGCAAGTAACAGAACACCAACTCGATATGTGAATTAAGTTGCTTCATGAAAGCGTGACCGGAGTTCCAATCCAGGCCGTGGCAAGGATATACACTACTGACCATCATCATTATCATAGACAGCAATACATCAGTGGTTCA
>QNGE01004726.1:3202-18356 GCA_008508345.1 Paragonimus westermani | reverse complement strand
ATATATATATATATATATATATATATATATATATAGCGATTCTCTCTCTTCGTTTTACACGGGTTCTGTGTCCATGCCCAATACGTCGTTTCTGCTGAAACCCGCGGGTGATTTCGTCTTTGAAGTTCGGTATTTCTAAGATATTTTGTCCCTCATTCTGCACCTGCTGTTGCCTGATTGGTCAGCCATACGCTCCTGATAACTACACACGTCCGAATATATTGGTGGTTTGTTTTCCCAACTACATGCTCGCAAACGATTCAGCTATTACACCAAACCACAATTTTCATATCAACTGTTCCTGCTAACAATTTCCATATATTGTTTCACGTTTAAATTTCTTCGAAAAGTGGTATAGCTTCGTGCATTTTACGGATGAGTTTGTACTACTCTGTTGATTAGTTTGCTCTCGTATTTGTTCTGTTTGTGACCGTGGATTTTTGGCTTTTTGTTGTATTTATGAAGCTTTGGTTCAACGATAGTGATACCTTCCCCTCCTACCTGAATGACTTTTTCGGTGATTCAAAACATTCGTTTGCTGTCAAAATATCTCTTCGTTCTTTTTTCCTGGTCTTTATATATATATATATATATATATACGTCATCAACTAGATCTCGCAACCCGGTAAATATTCGTACGTATGTCAATAGTTCTGCTACCCTTGAGCTACCACTGCGTGCTATCAGTCTCGAAATTTTTTCACTGGAATTGGATGCAGAGTTTGGTCGGTAACTTTTTCGTATACTTCGCTTGCTGAAAACGTGGTTGAGTAAATGCTGAACGTTCATCTTCTGAAATGCACAGGGAAATGTCACGATTTAATATGACTGCCTTGATTTGTCTGTACTCTACTTACTGAGTCGTGGGTTATCGTCCCAACTACTTTGATTGATCATACCGTTTAGGTCTTGGCAGCCTAGTAGTTCATTCAGCCCTCAGATTTGACCCAATCTGTAACATGACAGTAGTACTTACCTGTCAGGTGACATTTGGAAATTTACTTGCATTCAAACGATGCATATCCAACTGATAAGTAAGATAGCAGATCTAGTGATTTAGGAGAGAAAATCTGGATTTTGGCTGGACTCCAACCAGCTGAAGCCCAAATGTTTCGCCGTTTGGGTCTTTCTAGGTGTTCATGGTTATTTTGATCATGTAAAGAACGAGCAGTAATGGGCAAACATACTGAAGACAGTACGCACGGCCAAGATACATAGGCGATTAGATCAAGTGCACAGCCTACGAAACACGATGTACCGGAGCCAATATTATTAGTACTGAACGCTATCTAATCGTTCCATTGTGTAGCCTCACGCTTGTTCCTCTTCATCGTCTTTGTGCGGCCTTTCTCACCACGAGAGCGAAGTTGGTGTCATTTGTTGCTCTACTTACTTGGTATTTATTTTTATATTTGGCGATATTTTATTTTCGTTCTATTGCAGTTTATTATCTCGCTGTACCTTTCACCGAATCTCCCACATCCATTTTTTTTCTACAGGAGCTGTTCAGTAGCATAGGTACACTACGCCTTTGTAACTTAGTGCGCCCGGGCCACGCACAGGTAGTGTTCAACGAATTGCCGGACGCGAATGAGGCAGTTCGACGCTACAATGGTCGGGAGCTGGATGGTCGCCCAATGAACGTGAACCTTGTTACACAACTCCCCAGTGGCATGGGAACTGCCGTGCGGTTTGCCTCCCGGCTGGGTCCTGTTGCATCACCCGCAGCTGTCTCTTTTCAGTCCGCTGGTGCTCTTGCGAACAAATGGTATGGTGTTTTTTCGGTCTTATTTTTGGTAGTATGTGCTTTTCTACGGTATTAAGTGCGATGCAACGATGCGGTCATTAATTCCGGTGATCCTGTCTTTCCCGTTAAGTGAAGTAGGCGGACACCACCAGTCATGTTGGGGACTTGAACATTTGAATCACTGGTTGTAAACATTTTTTGACGTGGTAGCGTGCTGAGGTCAGCTCCTCACATACATCCCTACTATTGTCAAGCTTTTCACTCTTATTCGTCTCATGGTGACATTTTTCTGCAAACGTTCCCTTGTCATGGCTGCAGTACGATTTCGGCAAACATCTACGGCTAGATATCCCAGCTGTTTCGTGACATCGAACGTTATGACCTTCTCGACTGTCATCGCATTTATGCTACCAGTTTGCATTTCGTTTCACGTGAATCTGTACTGATATCAGGATTGACTCGATTATAAGGACCTTTTTGCTATAACAGGATAATGGAACATGTGTAATGCTCAAACAACGAGTAGAGTTCGTAGCTGTTGTTTTGTCCACTTTAGGACCTTTTTGAAGATTATTAAAAGTTCTGGGAAACGAATAGGGGAGTGCATATCTTCTTGGTACTGAGGTAACACTGGCTAACGCACTCATATTCTTCTATTTCCGGAGAAGGGCTGTTTGAGAAGATCATGCATTATCTTGTAATTTTTCGGCAGCACACTTCCTCACAAAAAGATCAACACCTCCGGGGTTCTGTCTGATAAGGGGAATTAGGATATATCGCTTATTGAATGTTTTCTCGGCACAGGATCGATATGCCTGTTGATCAGTGATGATTTGAAACCTAGATCAAAGTACATTTTTTTGTATTTCCCGAACCGCCTACATCGTTATGTGGGCTGCAGTTTGCGTTTGAGAATTCTGCTTCTCCGCACCCGATTGAAAAGCTCTTACCCTAGCACAGCTCCAACTCCAACCTCCGATACCCGTACGTAACGATGCGTACTTTGATGGTTATGACCAAATCAGCGTCGGACTATTTACGATACACTGCTTGCGAACAGGTAAAACCGTCTCTTTTGCAGGAGTTTACACCTAGCGGTCAACCACGTGAGCCTTAAAAGACGGCTGAACTGTGATGGCGAAACTCTGGTTGAAGCGTGTGTAGTACCACAGACAGCTCATGATCAATTACAGATTGTCCTGATTCTTAGGGTTCCCGGCACTGGTCATGTGTCAATGCTCATCAGGTCGTCGTTCACAACGAGATCGGACTTTGACGCACTGTGACCGCTTGCGCATCTCCATGACTCGTTAGGTTAAACTGGGCGGTGTGACGACCACACCGACTGAGTTATTTACACTAGGTATGAAAAGCCATAGGTTGGGGGTTGGAAAATGGTTAGCATCTTTTTTCGGGAAAAACTACTGGTTTGTCACCCGCCCACTGCCTTGCAGTAGAGGTTTTTGAGCCAAAGGCTTTGATTGAGGGCCCTAGTCGTCCTGCTCTCCAGGTCTGGGCGTCCCGGAAGTATCTCAGCTCACATACAACCGTGAATATTCACATCAACAATTCCATCTGCATTTGCCGTTTCACAGTGTAAACCGGGTCGCCCCGTCTGCTGCATACAGCAGGATGGATGGGCGAAAACGTGCTACTGATGACTTCCCCCTCATTGTCCTATCAAATTTAGCGCGTGGCTTCCTTCCGACCCCCATTTCTAGAAATTACTGTGCAGGCCCCACAATTGATACTGTTAATCATAGTAACACTGTATCGGTAAGTCCCATCTGTTACCTTTCATCTCCAGGCTTCTCTTGCCACTTACCTAAACTTAGAATGATAAGTGAAACAAGTGCTTTCAACGTTCTCACTCTATAACAGATAGGTCAACAGGTCGCTCTCACACAAATGTTAGGCTCGTTGAATGTCGATGTGTGCTGCATTTTAGAAACTAGATTTCAAGACAGTAGTCCACGTATGGGACTAAAAACACTCACTGTCCACTCGATACTGATTATATATTTCAGGTGGTTCCACCGCCGCTGTTACCTGTCAAACTGGAGTAGGTATAGTCCTCAACTTGACGGCCACAACCGTATTGATAGACTGGATTCCTGTTAGCAATAGACTGTGCCGTCCGCTTGGTAGACTCTATTAAGGCCAGCTCTGGACGCAAAACTTGCTGTTCTGTTCTTACTTTTACTGCGCAACAGCCCCAACAACAACAACGGCTGGCTGTTGAGAAATTGACTATGTCGTCAGTAAAGCACAAGTACCAAGCTAGCCTAGAAAGTAAGTTTTCACTCTGAAAGTCCTCATTGCTGTTGGACCCGATTCTCTGGTCATTCGCGAAGTGGGTGCTGCAGCATGTGGCTGAACAAACAGCTGTTAGTTGCCAGACGCAAAATTCCTCCTGGCATTTCATGTAACAGGTTTAGGTGGGATATCCGCAGGAAGCCGATGCTTGGCCTGATCCTTCATCGTGAGACTTCGCCAGTGAAGAACGTTAAAGAAATGGGAACCACTTCCGCTTCATGGAACACTAGCAGTCTTTCAAAGCTCATCGGTGCTGCTGATTCAAAGCGACCGTTTGTCAGTAAAACTATCAACGGGGCAGATGGCATACTCATCTATGGTATGTCCAGGAGGTTGAAGCACTGGACGTACCACCTTGAGGGCCACTAGCCGGCCTTCTGCTTATACTGTGTTACCGCCACAAACCTGCAGGCTCACTCATTGAGACCGTGGTCCGTTATTGCTCTCAAACACAAACGGACTACCGGCCCTGATGATCTCATACTGAGACTTTTCAAAGATAGTGGGGAGACGTTATTAAGGGCTTCGGCGCAGTTGTTTCAGTTCATGTGGACGACGAGGAACATTCCTCTGTGATGTGGTCACTCGGGACTGATTCACAACACATTGAAGAAAGGAGTTCAGGACTCTTGCAAGAACCATACGGGAAATAGCTTGAGTGCAATCGTTACTGAGGCCCTGGCACCCATTTGACTTCGTCGATTCACTGCAGCTTGGTAGGCAGACATTAAGGAAAAATAGGCGGGGTTTCGCCTCAAGCAATGATATGTTGATCAAATTTTTGCTTTTCGTAATATGCAGGAGCTTCCTATGTACCGCTGCATAACGATTGCCGTATTTCTCAACTATAAATGCATGTTTGAATCAGTAGACCGATTCACACTTTTAGGGTCATTTAAACGCAGGGGTGTATCGACCAAGTATGTGAACATACTGTCGGCGCTTTATCCCGACATTTCAGCTCAGGTTAGGGCTTACTTTGAACCGTTCGACAGTTTCAGCACCAGAAAAAGCTTATGTCAAGATCGATCACTTCTACCATTTTTGTTCACTTTTGTCGTAGACGAAATAATGGACGACTGTCTGTGACACTTCCAAGGTGCTGGTGTGGGTCTCCTGTCAGTTGGAAGGCTGATTGGTCTTGAATATGCTGACAACAAGGTATTGTTGTTTGTCAACTTTCAAGCAGCACAAACAATGTTAGGCGTTATTACACACTCCACTGAACATTTCGTAATGCGCTCTGTAGCCTCAAAGTGCAAAGTGGTTCTACAAGGTTGCTATGTTTACATGGATTTAATGCTACATAATGAAGTTACAGAGGCTGTTGACCTGTTTGTTTACTTGGGGCGTTGCCTCGGTGGCCGCAGGAGTTTGGTGAATGAAATGAAAGTGTTTCTCTTATGTTAAGGCGGTATATGGTCATCTAGGACAGAGTTGCATCTCTCTGAGACTTAGTGGTTGCGTATATAAGGCGACAGTGAAGGTTGTATGATGTCACGGCTGCGAAGCATAACCGTTGGGATTTAAAGACGTGAACCGTCTTCAGGTAATTGACCATCGATGTCTGCATTCAATCGCTTGTATCGGGTGGTACCAACGAGTAAACAATGCAGAGGTGGGAAGGCCGGTATTTGTGAGTGATTTTCAAGCGGGGTCTTTTGTTCAGTGCCTACCTTTACACGTTCATAGAGGGCTAGGCCATGTATTGAGGATGCCAGTCAGTCGTGTGCCACACCGAGCACTGTTTGCCGATGGTTTGGCCGACTGGCGTAATGTGTGAGGTGAACAATTGGTGACCTGGCATAGACAAATGAAATCGTTCACGAAGAGGTTGGTAGTTGTAGATCGGGTTCGCCTCTTGGGCTGGGGCCCTCCCGACTCCCAGAGTCAGTGGTTGGAGATGTTATGTAAGATGGCAGTCAATCGGGCTCTTTGGCGTGAATGTCGTCGTTGTTTTTCCGAGTTGTCTTTAGAGTGAGTGCATTTAATGACACGGGGCGGTAGGTGCCATGAGGAGGTGGTCTTGCTGATGTCTTTTTTTTCAATTACAATTTGTTTGTTTGTTTGCGAGGTTTTAGACACCTTGTTGCTGAATGTTTGAATGTAGACTTAGTTATTCTTAATAGTTAGCTCTCTTCACCTCGCTTTCTTTTTCATCTCCCTGAGCAGGGTTTGCTCTTTTCTTCATAGTTGTGTGGCAGTCATGCATCATTGAGGACCCCTGATTTATTGTTGTCTGATAATGTTGCTCAGTTGGAACCCTAGTTTCCTCGCATGTTCCCTATTACTTCTGTGACCATGGGCGTGTGACTCAATCCTCGTTTGTTAGCCCAGATGTCTTGGACCACATTCGTTCATTCTTTAAGCGTGCGTCCGCAAATTTGTACGGTGTACGGAAAGCACGAACTAATGGTTTGGTATACAAGTCTTTGTTGGCCAGTGTTGCAGTCGATTTGACTAAAGTGTTTGATTTGCTGGCGATTTCTCAGCCTAGGCAGTGTTGGAAATGGTTATACATTAGTTTACTACTGCCTCTAGCTTTCATGCTCCAAGCTGGGAATCCCTGTGTTACATAGAATGTGTTAGTGACTTCAATAGCCGTGGATGCTGTTACGTTTCAACGTTGTAGAAGTTTCCGTTACTAAAGCATTTTCTGAAGACGATTCGTGAAGCAGGGTTGTGAACACCAAGGTTGTTGTTTTACAGCTAACTCGGTTATTGTTCACTTCTGGAATTGAAGATTTGAGTGTCAATTGAGTTTTCCATCGTTTGAGTCCCATTCCCTTTTATCTTCGAGTTGAGGCCGTTCCGTTTTTTTCTAATGGCTATGGCAGCCAACCATTTGTGTGGACTTGATGTATTGCCATCACTACTGACTGCCTCGAATGACAGCGAACGCCCTGTGGTGTGAAAATGGAAGTGTATGCTGTGCGAAAGATACATTACATTGGATCGAATATATTTTTGTTCTGTCCTCCATAAGATGTGGCGATTAGTCGAGCATTATAAACCTTTGGATAGAACCTGTGGGAAGCTGTACCATTCCATTCTGTTTCTTGAGACAACGGACTGTATTCCAGCAACTCCGAATGAAACACTGTATCTTCTTGTTCCTCCCATGGTTGTTTGCATCCTTATGAAGTTAGGTTTTAAATTTATCTGATGTCATTTTTTGCCTGATTTCACATCAAACCATCAAAATGTTCGTGGTTCATTGGTTTGAATCTGTTCATATTACACTTGCGACGATTTGCTCCTAGTTTTTTGCGTTCTCTTGTTTTTGCTGAGGACGCTCAGTCATCTCTCTCACTGTTACTTCCTCCGTACATCCTCGTTCGTCAACAGGCGACAAGGTGATTCCCCTGCCAAACTTCTCCATACCGGTTTAGGCGGTTCTAAAGGTAAATCCACCATGGAGATCGATATGGATGTGGTCCGCAAAGCGTTGTTCAACGTCTCTTCGGGCTCAACTGCTAGAAAACCCGTGGACTTCAATGTCAGTCTGCGTTAGGACGTTGTTGTTGCAAAGACCGTTAAATGTACACCCTGTTTCCTAAAAATCTTCATTTTCCCAAACTGTTCACAAGTGAACGGCAACGCACTTGCCCACTAAAAACAATTCCATATTGTGCTAAGTTCATTAACTAAATGCTTTGCGACATTTTACCGGCTTGTTTTTGCTTGGTTAGCTTATGAGCTCAGGGTGTTTTCGCTAACCACTTCCGGACATTGATTGATAAATGTGTACTTTTGAAGGTTGTTCAAACTTCGCTATCATTATTGCGTTGTTATTAAGAAGAAGGTATCAGTTATATCAATACATCATTTCCTGTCTGTTTCCAAATGCCGTTTTAACCAGGAACGATTATACATGACTTTGTTTATGGATCTGACATTCCACTCTTGAGGGTCTCAATGATACTCGAGGTAAATTCGGTGCTGATTGCACCGAATATCAGTCGCGCGGTTAACGCTTCCAGCCTCAGTGACCTCACATGCTCCGGTTTAGGTTTAGGCGGCTTGACAACATCTGGATTCTCACATGTGGTTTAGAATATCGCACGACAATTGCCAACTCTTGACACCAGTGCTGCCCACTATTGTCCTCGCGGGAATGTTCAACATGAGCCATTCTATCAACTACGCAGTCTGGTGATCGTACGTAGGCAGGTTGCAACCGGTCACTGCCACTGAGCTTTACGTTAAGTGATGTTCTGTCAGTTGTCAATATGTTTAACGTTTGTTTTACGTTTTGACAGTTGCAATTTCTCATCGTTGAGATTACGTATTCTCGGAATATAGCACTGAATAAGCGTATGAAAAGATCTTGCCAATGCTGCGGAAGACAAAAGCGAACGCCTCAAAGTAAAGTGGGGTTTGACACAAAAAAACGGGTTCCAAGTCGATGATATAGATTTTCTGGCGGTCTTCTACAATAAGCGCGCTTTGGATTGTACGCAGTGCGTCAATGTAAGTACCCAGTTTTCGTCCATCCTCATACTTTTTGGAAGCAGTCCCCCCATGAGCATCGAAGAGGGTATTTTGTCGTTTCCTCTTGCTTCAGACTACACTTCTTTAAAGTTGGACCGTTCTCCGTTGATGAGCATCCTGTAACTGCCCATATCTGATAGAGCTCGTGCACTTTGGAAACTACGATGGCATATTGGAAATGAAGCGGAGGTGCTCATCTCCATTTCAAAGCGGCATTCACTAACCCGTCGACAGTGTTGATGATATGAGTCTCCTCATACTAATCGATTGCCAATATCTGTGTTCAACTGCCCGGACGAGATTACACCAGCTTGTAACCACAATGTTGGAAATGAGTGTTCCAGAGCGTGATCCAAACGCGTTCATTCGTTCAATCTACGGGTTTGTATACTTAGATGATGTGAACCATATTCTGAAAAGCCCGATTAGTCTGTCATGCTGAATATTACGACCGACACCCATATATGCCTTGTGTAAGTCACTGCAAATCTCCGTAGGCTGGAAATGTTACAGGGATGATAGCCATTCGGCTTCTCTGTCTCAGGTGTTTTTCCACTGAATTATCTGGTAGTTTGGAGGCCCCACTGAGGTATATCATTGGAAGCCTTTAGAAGATTCCTAATACCCTCCCCTAGAGGTTTGACATTTACGAATTTATCTCAGTCCTGATTATTCTTGAGCTGCGGCCTGTTCTCATGTGTATTTTACTTCTAGCATATTGCTACGAATGGCGATGATATTGTCGGGGTGAAATTTTGTAAGCATATCTTCGATATTCTTCGTTTCTAGTAATGGAGACTTGAGAAATCTGTAGATCTTGGAGCAGGGCTACTTTCTGATGACGAACTGTCGAACTTAGAGTTCGTGCATGCTGTTACGTTACCACAAGGGTTCTATCTAAGTTGAATAGTTTTCACCATCGACTTTGCGCGCCTGTCTCTTTGCGGCCTGGCTGACCCTAACGCATGAATCGCATCACCTAGGTTTCCGTAGCCAAAATCGGTCAACGCTCATCACAGAAACGACTGATGTTTAATCTCATGGCGACTGTTGTGCACTTGACTGGTGCGTCAAAAAATCTGTCGCACACGCCACAAAACAACCTCAACTTATTCCTAGAAATACGTCCCATAGAGAAAACGTTGCATGTTTTCCAGTAATGCTGTTGCACCAGCCAACTTCTATCACAGCTTTCTTGTTCTCTTTTCGCCTTATCAGTTCACTAGATTTCCGTGCTGGCCCTCTGTCTTCTTTTTAGCATACGAGAACATTGCTCTTTTATGGATTGTTCGTGTAATCTGTTGGTCGTTCTAATTGATACTTGAAAGAGCGTCAGCAAGTCAGAATAATTTTAGGCACGCTTTCTATCTTATTTTCCATATAACATTGCCGGAATACTGTTTATAATGATCGTGAATTTCGTAGCGTTTCGTTCGCTTGTCACGTCTCTAAACCACACGATATGTAGAAATGACCAACAGTAAATAAATAACTACAAAACAATGCGAAAGAACTGGTCGAACAAGTTGTCATCGAATACGACCTGTGTTCAACTTAATTTGGCCATCACCTCAGTTATTCGTCAACAGTCAGAGTTTATTGCAGTTTAAACAACGGTTTCTACTTTGTGCAAAGTTATTATCGCCGGGTTGTCTTTGGTTTATAGACAGTAACCATCTGCTCCCCTGAAGATCGGACAAACTGAGAATTTTTCATGGACGAATGTGACTGAGCATTAGGCTGTAGCAATTCGATCACACTTAGTGCAATATTGGTTACGCATTGGTCACCACTGTTGGTTCGTGAGAACATAAGCTGATTTCGGTTATTGTTCAGTACCGATGAACTCTGGGAAGAGCGCAACTTGAATCTAGTGCTAGCTGAAGACGCCCCAGATACAAACGCTGCGAACAAGTCTCCCGCTATCGATAAAGTGTTTGGACATTTTGCCTGTCGCGAGAAACTAAGATCCGTCACGAATTACCTCTCAACATGCAGTGTGTATCTGGGTGTACGCTCCTCATACTCAGCCAGCAAAGACGCACAAGTTTAGCGAATTTTGTTGGGTCCGCATCAGTCTATTTGTACGTATTCAGAGGAAGTTTGTGAGAGATTGATTGCTGCTCACTGAAGCGAAACTTTCACCCTGTCTATTGACTCAGGTGGTTGTGCATGCTTGGTTAGCTGTTCTAGCCTACTGGCTATATATTTTCTGTACTCTAGAAAAATAAGGACTGAATGGACTAGTATGTAATTTTTGACCAGTATCCGGGGAAAAGTGTGTTATGTTCTTGGTCGTTAGTTCGAGGAAGAGTAGTGGGTAACCGATGGCTGCCATGAGAATTTAAATGTCACCAAATCAGCATGTTTACTCATGGCCCGTGGTGGCTCTGTGCACATGGATTCAGTATAACGTAAGTATGAATAAACAAGAGCATGGTACATGCCAGTGATGAGACGCCACAGGACATGATTATTACCGGAAAGAAGCGTTTCGGTGCTCTGTATAGGCCGTATATTGTACCAGGGAACATCTCTACACCAGGACGTCGCAAGCGCTAGGCTATCCATGCTGTTCATCGTTTTCAAGGCCTCGATTCCAGGATTCTGTCGATGTTGCTGTGACTTTCCTTCGTTCGGGCTTTCCAGAGATGGTACGGCCATAGAATTGGAGCAGCTGAAGAATGGAAGATGTATAATTTACCAATGAGAGACCTAAACACAACGTTTATGGAGTAACGTGCTGAGGACAATAAAAACGCAGCTCCTTTCACGAACTGATATGCTCAAGCCAAGACAACAGAGATAAGAGCCTATTGAAAGGTCATTCAGCGCTGACGAAGTTAACTTCTTGGATTCCCTTTCTCATGTCACCAATGAACTCCAACGGATTGTCCTATTGATATTCGGAGGCAGTATTCATGATATCGAAATATCACCGACCTCTTTGATTGTTCGGGCTTTCCTAGACAAAGGCAAAGCTCCTCTATTCCATTCTTAAATAACCTTTACCGGTCTACTGTCTTGTGTGCTCTCCTTTACTTTCATCGATGTTGCACACCTGCTCATTTTTTGTTTTATGTATCTACTTAAATCACTTATCGGTTGTTAATATTGTATTAATGTGTCCCTTCCCATAGTCTAGGTCGTATCGTTCTGGTCTTATTCCTCTCCGTTCTATTTGTGTAACGATCGTATCTACTTATCATTCTCGTTCACAACTATTCGTTTGGTTGCGTTGTGCTGCTAGAACTCTTCCAGGTCCGCCAGGAGAGGAGTGTGTTTGGCAAGAATTTCGCATATAATTAGCAGTGGCGTTTTTCATATCGGAAGCCTGAATCACAATAGCGTCCATATTTACGATAACCAGGTTCTTGACACAGGGTTGTTGGATAACACCTGCGGTGCTTGTACTTTGGCATAAAATGTGTAACAGACGAGCTGTGTACCCTCACCCACGAAGAGTTGGACCTCTGACCTTGACCATATGGTCATTGTCAAAGTAATTTCTATCTGGGTTTGGGTTCTTTTCGAGCGGACGCTTCGGTTGATAAAAGGAATTGACCAGGACTATAGGAGGGGTTTTCGGCAACAGCCACAAGTGTAACAAAGGCTTGCTGCGTACGCCCACTAATCCATTCTCTCCTAGGTGTATGTAGAATAAAACCAAACGCTAGACAGAAACAAAGGAGTAAGAGACCGGGCGTAGTGTGCACAACAATTATGAGTCAGCTTGTAAACGATCAACCGACACTGATATGAGGTAATAGCTGGGAAGGCTACAGATTCAGTTGTTGAACAAACGAGTGATCTGGAATTTTGTACGACGTCACTGACACACGCAGACAAACATACAAATGCGACTACATGCATCTGGAGAATGGCAGGCAAACCCCTTTACTAACATAGGTACAGGGTGACGCAGTATTTTCCGAGGTATGTCGTAAATCGCACCGCAGATAGCTTCGAGGTATCTTGTAGTGACCAACGATCGGGTGGCTTCTCTAACGGTTTCGATTGCAATCGTGTTTTCTCGCTTATGTTTTGTACGTATGCTTCTGTATACGCCTGCTATGGGAGGCATTATACAGACTCAGTGTCATTTTCTTCCGTTGTACAACTAATTGCACGCAGCAAATACTTGCTCCTTTCCTGAAGACTCATCTATTAGTGTGTCCTTCAAAGTTGTTTCGCCTACATCCTTTCCAATGTTATTTATCGGACTCGAATTTTCTACACACCTTTCGCTTGATGCGCTTTCGAGTGCTGCCTGGTGGGCTCGAACCCATCTTGCTTTCTTTTCCCTTCTTCTCCTGGTTGCTGCCATTGTTCTCAGCTTACGCCAGAGGTGTTAGTACACGGTTGTTCTCAGATTACGCCAGATTTGATAGTACATGGTTTGTTTCCAAACCTTGTCCCGTTCTTTCAGTTCGATGCCTGTTGGGACTACGTTTTAACTGCTCTTCAAGGAGTGCTTTTTATATTGCTAGTGGACGAGGGTCGAGGGCATATTCACTTCTCCACTGTAGTCTTTAGGGTACTTTAGGTGGGATCGAATGCAATTGTTTTACTTGTCATTCACTTTTTGGAGAGAAAATTTGTCAGTTTTTAGCAGTAGTAAAAAGCTTGTAAAGCAGCTCCGGTCAATGTGATGTATGATTATGTTAGTAGACTTCTCTACTTACAAGATATGGATACGTCGAATTTCTTTTTGGAACGTGGTCATCATCGAACATTTCTGTGAATTTAAAATTAGTACAGTATTTGCTTTTCTGAACAATTCACCCTCCTTCAGTTCATTTGCGAACTGGAGAGCACTGAGCAACATTTCTGTTGTGCTCTGTTGCCAATTCTGAGGCAGCATCACTTGTTTCCTCATTCCACCGACTTCACTTGAGGCGCTTTTAACGAGCAACAACTGTAAGTTATCAGGTTTGTTAAATGCAATTGGCTTTCTTGTACAGCGTAGTGGCTTGTGTTCTCCTTTGATTCGATGTCATTGAATGTACCAGCGGTGAAAGTATCTTTCTTTTCAATGACAAATTCCTGACGGCTGCAGTTGCATGCATTTATGATGCCAACTATTGGATCAATTAGGTGCACTATTCCGGCAACGCCTCCGTATCTTTCATGTAGTTTTATCATTTCAGTCTCTAAGTGCGTCTTTCCCCCCAGTGAAACTAGTGATCACAACAAAAGTGGGAACAGAACGGAAACTGCCGCCCCCCTTTGCTTGTATTATGTTGTTGATCGTTAGTGGGAGGTTAATTTTTGCACACAAAAATGGCAATAAGTAGTCCTTCCTTACCACATCTGCTATCCACCATCAGCTGTTTCACCAAAGTTTACAACGATCGGTACGGCTATACCCTAAATATCCACTCCCACGAAGATGTTATTTGCTGATTCCGAAACGTGCTCAGCACGTCCATTTCCATGGGAGTCCCGAGTCTCTCACATCAGCTGAACCAAGCACCAATGCAGACAAAGATTTGCGCAAATACACCGAGCAAGATCTTGGGCCTAGCTGGGCAATTGGTCAATGGAATGTCAGTGGCTGCCAACGCCACCAGGATGTCACCGTCAACTTTACAGGATTAATGAGTTCAGGGTTATCTGCGTAAAAGTAAAGTTCGCATTTTCTGTTGTGTAGAAAATTGTTTGCTACCATTTACACATTTCAGGCGTTTAAAAAACGGTTTATCACCATTTTATTTTATTGTCAATAGCAGTTTAGAACTAATCGCTAATCACAGTTATGCACAAAATCGGACACAAAGTGAAAAACTCACTGAGAATGGAAGTTGGAGATTTATTGAACACAGTGTTCAAGTGACTTAGTGTAACACCATATACTACACTCACTCGGAGGTTAGCTAGAGAAATTAAAAATCGGTCCTCGATAAGCGAAATAATTGAGAGAGTGTGTGGCTTGGTTCGCATTACGCAAGAACAATTTCAAAAAATGTGATCGGACAGCATATATCACGCGAACATACTTAATAGCTTAGATGCATTGTGCAGCTATTTTAAGCAGCATACTCTGGACTGACCAGCAGCATATTCAGCTCGTTACGTATCTCCCTGTAAAATAGCACTATGACAATAGCCCTTCGTTTGTGATGAAAACAGCTGGAGCAAGCCAATCTGAGCTCGATATGGTTCATGCCATAACAGCCCGCATTCCATTTGCCCGTTGTTTTGACGACAATTCGCAGGTGTTGTGGTTCTGGAAGCACTTATCAAAAGTCCTTGGTGATCTCTCGCTCCAGTGGTCTCTGGCAGTAACGAAATTATTGAAAAGAACGCTTGGATTTTTCAGCTGGTCATATAGGGAATGATAACCAGCCTTACCAATTACGGCGCCAGATGTTTTCGTGCTCCGGGGTTGGGATCACATACGTCACGTCGGTATAAGATGAATATATGCGACGAGGAACGAAGCGTCAGATGGCTGAGATTTGATACACCTGTCATTTGCATGCTCGGTCAAACTACATAGACAGCGAATGTTAAAATATAGGATCCTTCTATGAAGCATTTTTAGCATTCTTATTTCGGCGACATATATATATATATATATATATATATATATAT